>CAUYLG010007309.1:0-30125 GCA_963573385.1 Cacajao melanocephalus
AAAAAAAAAAAAAAAAAGAAAAAAGGATGAGTTCATGTCCTTTGTAGGGACATGGATAAAGCAGGAAACCATCATTCTCAGCAAAGTAACACAGGAACAGACACCAAACACCACATGTTCTCACTTGTAAGTGGAAGTTGAACAATGAGAACATCACACATCAGGGTCTGTTGGCGGGTGGGGAGCGGGGGAGGGATAGCATTGGAGAAATGTAGATGATGGGTTGACAGGTGCAGCAAACCCCATGGCATGTGTATACCTATGTAACAAACCTGCACGTTCTGCACATGTATGCCAGAACTTAAAGTATAATAATAATAAAAAAACATAGTCACTGACATTACCAAATAATTTTGTATGTTGGGATAGTAAGGGAAGTTAACAAAAAAGGAAAAAACAATTTTGAGTTTTGTAGAAAAACTATGCCAACACAGTTAAAAAACAGAAAAGATGATTAAAAGTTTTACATGAATTTCTGCATTAAAAAAAATTAACAAGTTGGTTAAACCATTAAGGGCTAAAAGTACGGGCCGGGCGCGGTGGCTCATGCCTGTAATCCCAGCACTTTGGGAGGCTGAGGCGGGCGGATCACGAGGTCAGGAGATCAAGACCATCCTGGCCAACATAGTGAAACCCCGTCTCTACTAAAATATAAAAATTAGCTGGGCGTGGTGGCGTGCGTCTGTAGTCCCAGCTACTCAGGAGGCTGAGGTTGCAGTGAGCCGAGATCGCGCCACTGCACTCCAGCCTGGTGCCTGGCGACAGAGCAAGACTCTGTCTCAAAAAAAAGGCTAAAAATAAAAATACGTCGTGCACACCAACTTATGACAATAAAATTAGACATAGAACTAAATGAATATATTGCATGTATTATTATTATTGAATTCTAACAAGAATATGTTAAACTAATTTATAAAGTCACTACAAGTAATATATAAAGACCTAGCTACAAATGATGGCCTCTGTGGTGAAAAGAACAGTTAGATTTCTGATTTCAATAGATGCTATATCTAATGATTTTCACATTGTTAAAAAGGTTAGCATTTCAAATCCTTACCTAGTTTTTCCAGATGTATTTTTGACCACTTTCCGGAAAGACTGATTTGCAGTGGATCTGGTAGAAAGCGTTCGAGGGGAGGCACGAACAAAACCAGATGGTGGATTCTTAGGAATTTTCTTTACTAAATGAGTTACCCATTTTTTTTGTTCATCCTGAGAACATGCTAACAGTAGCATATCTCTTGCTGATGTTACATCATAACTTACTATGTTAAGGGGGAAAAAATCATAATTAAAACCACATAATTAAATCCAACCTATCAAATCCAACCTATCAAATGCATAGTTTTTCAAGTTCTTAAAGTTTTAAAAGTTTTACTATGCTTAATTAAGCATGAACAGTATTTCATTCTCCTTTAGTTAAATAAGCCTGGAATTTAAAAAGAAAACATTAGTCAAACGAATAAAGTAAAACTAGAAATATTAAAAAACAAATAAATGTATTTAAAGAATATAAGTTTCTTATCTGAAAGTAGCTACAGTCTATATTCTGTCCTTCAAGCTGCCTCTGCTAAACTAGAAGATATTCTGTCTATGATACAGCATGCATGCTGATCCATGCAGTGAATGCCACACAGAAAGAAGAGGAACAACTCAAGGGAGGAATAGAGTGGAACTCACCTGTTGCTCTTTTCTTCAACTTGGAAAAATTCTTAGTGGCAACTTTGTTTTTGTTTGTTTACAAGGGGATTCTCCTTAAAAACATCACTGGCCAGGTGCGGTGGCTCACAACTGTAATCCCATCGCTTTGGGAGGCTGAGGTGGGTGGATCACCTGAGGTCAGGAGTTCAAGACCAGCCTGGCCAATATGGTGAAACCCTGTCTCTACTAAAAATACAAAATTTGCCGAGTGTAGTGACACACACACCTGTAGTCCCAGCTACTCAGGAGGCTGAGATAGGAGAATTGCTGGAATCTGGGAGGTGGAGGCTGCAGTGAGCTGGGATCATACCACCGCACTCCAGCCTGGGTGAGACAGAGTGAGACTCCATCTCAAAAATAAATAAATAAATAAAAATAAAAACATTCTTAAAAGCTAAATCTGTAACTAGGTGCACATTGCTCCACTAGTATCAATATAGTACTTCTCATAATCTCTTTTCAACTTGGTATAGAAATCACTACACATACGTTATTTCATTGAGACTTAAAACTAAATTTGTTATAAGTTGTAAAAATAATTTTCATGCCTTACCTTTACATGGACAAATTAAGTCCTCTTTCTTATCTAAGTGATCTCTGTGGCACTTAACATGGCATCTTCGACACTCTAGGGCAGGGGGTGGCTTAAAAACATGCCAGAGAGGTTTGGCACAGGCATCACAATTGGCAGGAAAGTGGTAGAGTGTAGGAATAAACTCATGGCCTTTGTGATTTTGGAAATTAGTTTTTTCAGCTTGTTGTACTGGTTCCATTTCTACATCTTTTCTACATTCACCTTCATTTGCATATAGTATCTACATTCAGGAATGGTGAAAGGAAAAAGATTTTTTTTTAATTTTAAGCATTGGTATATTTTACATTTACTTCACAAAAACACTTAGGACTTAGATTCTTTAAAATTGTGATTTCAGATTTTTACCTGGAATATTTTAGGAATTTCTTCAGTTTCAGCTCTATACACATCTCCTTGGGTTACAGGTCGAACATGAAATAGTTTACTAAAATGAAAATAAATACAGGCCATTTACAAAAAGTCATTTATTGTAAAAGGTAGACATTTCACTAAAGAGGACATACAGGGGGCAAATAAGCACATAAAATATTCAACATCATCAGTCATTAGAGAAATGCAAATTAAAACCACAATGAGTATCACTACACAGCTATCAGAGTTAAAAAAAAATAAAAATAGTAGTAACACCAAATGCTGGTGAGAATGCAGAGAAAGTAAATCACTCATACACTGCTGATAGAAACGTAAAATTACAGAGCCACTCTGGAAAAAAAGTATGGCATTTCTTAGAAAACTAAACATATGTTTACCACATAACCCAGCAAACAGCACTGTTCAGCCTGTAATTCCAAGAAACAAAAATTCATACAAAATTTTATATCTATTTTTAAAAACCTGCACATAGATGTTCATAGGAGCTTTCTTCATAATAACCAAAAACTAGAAACAACCCAAATGAATGGGTAAGCAAACTGTGATACATCTATACTATGGAATACTACTCAATAAGAAAAAAAATTATACTTAGATTGATCTTAAGAATTATATTGAGTGGAAAAAAAAGCTGATCATGAAAGATTACACATTATTTGATTCCATTCATATAACGCCCTTAAAGAGACAAAATTATGGAGATGGAGAACAGATTAATGTTGTTATGGATCGGGGACAAGTGGAGGAAGGAAGCTGACTTTTAGCTACAAAAGGAGTAGCACAGGGATGCTTGTGATGAAATTGTTCTGTATTTTGAGTGTGGTGGTGGTCATATGAATCTATACACGAGAAAGGCATACAGATTGGAAAGAAGTAAAACTCATTATTTGGCGATGACATGATTACATGCAATTGTCTCTTGGTATCTGTGGCAGATTGGTCCCAGGACCCCTGGAGGATACCAGAATCCTTTGGGGATTTCGAAAAGAGAGAGAAAGAGAGGGAGGAGGGAAGAGACAGGAAAAAAAGAAAAGATAAAAAATGGTGTAGTATTTGTATATAACCTAAGCACACCCTCCTGTGTATTTTAAATTGTCTCTAGATTACTTATAATACCTAATACAATGTAAATGCTATGGAAATCATTATTATACTATGTTGTTTAGAAAATAATGACAAGAAAACAAATCGGTACATAAATTTAAGTACAGACACCACCACAGTAGGCCTAACTACATTTTCAATCCATGGCTGGTTGAATGCACAAATGCAGAATCCACAGATACAGAGGGCTATGTGCAGAAAAGCCCTGTGGAATTGACCCCAAAACCCTACAACCCTACAAAACTGTTAAGTGCAAAGCAAGATTAAATGATTCAAGGTCAACATATAAAAACAAATATTGTTGGAACAACCAAATACCTATGTGGGGGAAAAAACAAAAGCCAACGTGACCTAAACAACTAACTACCTCTTACCAAACACAGACCACAAAAAGCACAAAACATTTTTAAAAACTGGTACATTGATCCTCATTAAAGGACACCATTAAGAAAATCAACAAGTAAGCAACAGATTGGAAAATACTGGCATTACATATTTCTAACATAGGATTCTTATTCAGAATATACATAGAACTCTTAAAAACCAATCTTAAAAACATAAGCAACCCAATTTAAAAATGGGCAAAAGACTTGAAAATACTTCAGAAAATAGATACAATGGCTAAAAATGACATGAAAGATTTTTGGTATTATTAGCTATGAAGAGAGTGCAAATTAAAATAACAATGAGATAGCATTTAACATCCACTAGAACAGCTGAAATCAAAGGATAATACCACCAAATGTTGTTGAGGATGTGGAACAACTGAAACTCATACTGTTGGTGAATATAAAATAGCGTGCCATAATAGTTTTTGAGCACTGTTTGGCAAATTTTAAGAAAGTTAAACACAGATCTACTTTATAACCGAAGATTCCACTCCTAGGTGTTTACCCATGAGAAATGAGAACATAAGTTTAAAAAAAAAAAGGAATGCCCATAAATCTTATTTATAATAGCCCCAAATTGCAAGCAACCCAAATGTCAATCAACACAAAAATGGATAAACAGATTATGATATATTCATGCAATGGAATACTATTCAGCAATACAAAGAACAATCAATACATACACCACCACAGGTGCAGGCTGAGTGAAAGACGCCAGGCACAAAAGTGTACATTACTGTTTAATTCCATTTACATAAAGTTCTACAACAGGCAAAACTAATCTCGGCAATAGAAATCAGATCATGGGAAGGGGCACAAGTGAGCTTTCTTTATAATAAAAAAAAAAATTCTTTTTTTAAGAGACAGGGTCTCACTAGGTTGCCTGGGGTGATCCTGCATTGAACTGAGGCCATCTGCCCACCTCAGTGTCCCAAAGTACTGGGGTTAGAGGCATAAGCCACCATGCCCAGACACAAGTGAGTTTTCTAGAGAAATAGAAATGTTTTTTTATCTTGCATTGAGTGGTGACTGTATGAGTGTTTACAACTGTAAAAAGTTACTGAACAGAACAGGTAAGATCTATGAACTTTATTGTGAGAAATTATACCTTAATAAAGAGAGAGGAAAGAAACCTCTCATCAATCTAAAAAGTATTTACATTAGTTTAAAGATGATTCTTTCATACTAGCGTTTATGTATGATTTCACTTAAGGTGGTAATTTAAATTTTGACAACTAAAGCTGATTTTTAAAAAAAAACAAAATAAATGAGTATTCTGTGGTACTTGCCTAGTTCTTTTTAAATTCTACCTATAACCAGCTCCAAAAATATTTAATTCCAAAGGAATGGCAATACCTCACCTTACATATGCATTTCTTTTAAATAGTACTTACTCACTTGACTTTGAATTTATATTTTGTTGCATATGTTTTGCCTTTTCTACTACTAGTCAGTAAGCTCCTTAATTATGGAACTTACTCATCTTTATATGTACTACAGAATCTATGATAATACAAGCAGCAACACTTAAGAAATCATTTTAGAATAGACATAAGAAAAATATACTATACTGATTATAGGCCTCTTTGACCTATCACTACAAAAGAACAGATATATTTATATTTCCCCTTAATAATGACAAAGAATCCTACACAGTTGTTCTTTGGTATCCAAAGGGAACTGATTCCAGAAACTCCAACAATACCAAAGTCCAAGTATGCTCAAGGATCTTATATAAAATGATGTAACATTTGCATATAACCTATGTACATCCTCCTGTATGCTTTAAAATATCTCTGGATTACTCATAATACATAATGCAGCGTAAATGCAACATAAACAGTTGATATACTGTATTTTCTTTTTTAGAAATTTGTATTATTTTTAATTGTTATATTGTGATTTTTAATTTTCTTTCAAATATTTTCTATCCACAGTTGTGGACATGGGGCCCACTGATGACAGCATTTTGAAATGCTTTCTGAACTCAAACTACTAAACACTTGAAATAAGAAATTCATTTTTCAATAAGCCTATAAATTTTTCCTTCTTACATTTTGCTAAAGATTAAAGTCAACATTTACGTTTGTTAAACCAGAAAAGTAGAAAACAGTGTTTAAATAACACAAAATATAAAATAAATTTTAAGTCTAAAAATAATTATCAAAAGTTAGCTCTCAATTCCTTTAAAATTCAATCAAAGGCAACTTACTCTATGTCCAATACCATAGATGGATTGGATTGCTCCTTATCTTGTTCATCATTATAGAACAAAATTTTTTTGCTGCTTACCACAACATACTGAAATAAGAAAAAAGGGGGAAGAGTTAAAAGAGCAACATTAACTTGGTTTAAAGTGATAAGCATAATATTTGCCACTGATGTCTACATTATATTGTATTAATTAATGTAAAACCAATGCTAGTAAAAAAAAAAAAAGGAGTTAATATAAGTTCTATGCTTCAAAGTAAAATACAGAACAAAACACCAGTTAGAAAAAAATTAGGTATATGGTACCTGTTTCTTCCAGCCATATCGTTTGATATTTCCTCTATTTGGTACTGAAAGCCAACCTTCAATTCTTGACTCTAGGAGAAAAAAATATATATATTAGTCAGTCTTAAATAGTCACAAAAGAAAAAACAATTAAAAGTTGTCTGACAGCATGCAGCGACAAGCAATTGAACACAACTAAATGAATAAGTGCTATAATTTGCTCTTCCATGCTTCAATCACACAAATCAACTTTAACGGCCATACAAATACTGCAGAAAAAAATTCCAAGCCACTTTTCCCATACAATTTAACATTTAGTACTCAATTACAAAAGTATGAAGTAACAATATCCTTAAGAGCCAGGCAAGACTGGAATGGATTGCAGCTTAAATGGGATATGATGTAGAAGACTTTATCATTTAACATTCATATAAAAATAATCAGCAAAAAAAAAAGAAAAAAATTATGCAGCAAGTGGAACAAATCAGAGCCATGATGTACACAAGAAAGAGCAAGCAAAAGTACAGAAGTGTCCTATTACTCACAGAAGACAAGAATAGAAGGTAAATAAATAAGGAATGCAGGCAGAATCAACTAGATATAAAGAATAAGAGAAAAGCATTTTATTTGTTTTCTCAGTACAACATTCTGATTAAGCTTTTTGGTAAAATAATGGCAACAATTTCAATAAAATCGTCCAAATTTGGTTGAGGGGAGCACTAAATTCTATTGGTTAAGTCCAATTACAATTCTACTCAAATTAAAGAGTTTTAAAACCTCTTAAATTTGTGATGTCACAATTTGATAAACAGTAAAACAACACAGAATCCATTGGGTCTACCGCTACTATTTCAACTAGTACATGCATACCAGGAATTCCTTGACTATTTGACCAAGGCATTTTATAATAACTAGCACTACTGTTTAAATGTAACTAATGTTTACTAGAAATATCTGGGGGATAAAGACAATTCCATTAGAAATGGTTATTTTTATATCAGGTTGGAAATAAAATTCATTCAATTTTACTATTTTCAATAGCTCTCGAAAATATTTGAAACACACAAAAAACCTTATATTTGAAACACAAAAGAATAGAAAAATAACCAATTTCAAAATATGACACTAAAATATGAGATTTTACTATCATTCAAATCACAATCCTAAGGGGAATATATATTGTCCCCCTTCATATAATTTAAAAGCCATAAAACTCAGTCTTACAGTAATAGTTAATAGGCAACATTTACTGATTTATTGTTACTTATAAATTTATTATTTGCCATGTTTTATAATATCTCATATTTAAGTCCATGAATACAGGATATTATATTCCTAGGGATTAGAAATAGGCTCTATCATCTTCCACTTGCAAAAGAAGAGACTAAGGCTTAGCAAGGTAAATTGAACTTGTGCAAGGCAACTGCATCAGTATCTATCAAAGCTCTACGGTTTCAAACCCAGGCAGTCTAATTTCTGAGCTTATGTTTCTAAAGCACAACACTAGTTGACTGAATTATGGGAAATATTTTTTCCCCTACTCCCACCAGGTACTCCACGCCTTTGCTTGTGTTATTCCTCTTCATATAAATTGTTAAAATGGAAGAAATAATGAGATAACTTTAGTTCAAAATGATCCCTGTCTTCTCCCATTTTTTTTTACATAAAGTCTTGTTATGTTGTCCAGGCTGGCCTCGAACTCCTGAGCCTTAGCTTCCTGAGCAATGGTATGCACCACAGCACTTAGCTTTAACTGCTGCAATTTAGTTCATGAAATAATTATTTTGTTGGTTAGGTAGTCCCTTGGCAAGTTTTGTGAAAGCAAGGACCATATCTTAACACTTGATTTTATATACCCCATGGCAGCTGACACACAGAGGAGGTATTTGCTGATTATTTTGCAATTCTGCCTTTTTCTGAATTAAGCCAATTAGAGTCATCCTTTGTAAACAGTGGTTACAGTTTAAAAACCAAAAGGGGAGTTTTACACTAAATAACATGCAGAAGGCTGCTGATCAAATATTGATCATTCACCAATATTTTACCTTACAAAAGTAAAAAATTTATTACCAGAAATTTTCCCATTAGTGTGACAGAAACTACAGTTCTGGTTTTAAAGTGTAGTTTGGAAAACATTAAGATAAACATCAGTGAGAATGAAAAATAGTCTTAATATCTGATAATACAAAGTTGTTTAGTATCAGTAATTCCTCCCTGAAAACAAAGATATAAAAGCCCTTGAAATCTTGACATTCACACGAAATTGTGTATGTCAAAATACCCTACACCTCCACATTATTTCTTTGTGATAATAAGTGTCAAAAATATTTATGCTTTCTGGCTCTATATGTGAGTTAACCTGTTAGTTTTCTTTAATATGTCTTCCATGAGTTGTTATATGGTATGCCTTTATCTGTCATTTCAGTGTTCCTTAGAAATTTTATATATTGAGGGAATTTTATGAGTCAAATAAGCCCAAATTCTACTTGTGCTCATGTTTAAATTAAATGAAGAGGGGCGGGGAAAAAATTAAATGAAATCTGGAATGAAAATAAAGGTGCTGAGAATATGTAAAGGTTTTTGCCAATTTACAACAATGTTATGGGAGAAAATTTTAGTTTTCCTGTCTGGTAAATTCCCTCAGAGAAGCAACTCAACTAAGCTGAGTAACAATAGATGAAAAATACATACTAGCTTCTCCTGCGTTTCCTTTCCTTACTCCTACCACAGAGGAAAGATAATATACTTACCAGTTTTTAAAATATATAAAGACCTCCTCTAAAATAGGGACCACCTGTGACTTAACTGGCAATCTGGAGGTAAACTGCTGTAAATTCCATCTTTCATAAGCACAGAAATCAGCTTCTTCAGATAAGCAAATGAAACTCCCACTGAGAGAACCTCTACGTCTGGATTATCATTAATAATATTCTACAGGTCGGGTGAGGTAGCTCACGCCTGTAATCCCAGCACTCTGGGAGGCCGAGGTGGGTGGATCACGAGGTCAGGAGTTCAGGACTCAGCTTGGCCAAGATGGTGAAATCCCGTCTCAACTAAAAAGACAGAAATTAGCCGGGTGTAGTGGTGGGTGCCTGTAATCCTAGCTACTTGGGAGACTGAGGCAGAGAACTGCTTCAACCCGAGAGGTGGAGGTTGCAGTGTGCCGAGATCATGCTGCTGTACTCCAGCCTGGGTGACAGAGCAAGACTCTGTCTCAAAAAAAAAAAAAAAAAAAAAAAAAAAAAAAAATTCTACATATGTACAAAAACACCTTGGCTCCAAATTTTATACAATATATTTGTGGAGTCATTTTAACTTATAAGAAGTTAAATGTGTATTACTGCAATGTCAGTGATTTCTTTACCTGAGTAAGAGATAGTCTAACTATATATACATCAATACTTGATACAGCCAATTTAAACATCAGAGCTAACCTCTGAAGACTATCTAATTTATTTAGCTATGCCACAAACATACCGCTTAAGAAACAGAGCTAGAGAACCATTTCAAAACGCTTTAATTAAATTCAAAAGTGATATAAAAAAGAAAATTAAATCAACACTCAACAAGTCAGATGTACCAACTTCAAATCACTGTAGATTTGGGCAAAGTAAGAAACCTTTATATATTCAAATATTGGGAAACACACCAAGAGATCTACCATTTTCAGGTTCAAGTTACATAACCTAAGGTCAAGCTGGATGGAAAAGAGAATAATGATACAAATAATCCATAAGAGACAATGAATATTACTGGAGTATCAAAACCAAAGGTTTTTCCTAATGCCTTATCTATTTCCACATTCTCTTCAGATGTCTGGGTTAACAGTTCCAAAAGAAGGAAAGAGAAAGAATGAGGAAAAGAAACAGTTATCACATTAAAGTTTTTTGTCACTTAGGCAACAGGTATCCATGACCCTAAGGGTAATCTCTATGTTTACATGTGTGCTAGGTCACAACCTGCTACAGAACCAGAGGGAGGATAAAGACATGAAAGAATTAAGAGAATGAAGGTGACTTCAAGAACTCCAAAGAGTTTTAAGTCAGAAAAGGAATAACATTTTTTAACAAGGTTTTCAGAATTGGGAATTTTAGAGGGGAGATTTAAGCTAGTTAATAACAAAATGGCCACTGAGGATTCATAGAGGCTGTACTCCAGATGTACAAAATAATTAAATTATAATCTTTATATTGAATGATGAAATCTAAAAGAAATAATAAAAGTTGCAGTGTCAATTCATCCAACTACTTAAAAAAAATTGAAAAACATGACCCATATTTCAAAAAGTCATTAACTGTGGAGTAAACTTCATCTATTCAAACTCCTCTCCTTTTTAGTATGTATACTCATTTACTAATTTTCTAAACTGAAGTAAAAACGAATCATTAGCTGGTACCTTCAAGACATTTTTCAGACACTTGAATGATATATAACTATCTAATATTAAGAATGACTATCAAAATTCTTTAATAATTCTTCCTATATATGACTGCAAAACCTTAACACTTCATTTGCCAAGAACCATTTTTGAGCATCTAGTAAATGGTGAATTTAATAAAGATTTTCAATTTACTAGTAAAATATCTGACCCACAGAGAGGTAAATAACATTGACAAAGATTATCCATTAATTTCTAGTTCCAATATGAAAGTCAACGTTCAGCGCTGTTGAGATTTTATAAAGTCTCAAAATCAGGAACACGGTAATAGGAAAAGTGATATATACTGGCCCATTTTCTAGCAAAGGAGAATGGCCACCAGTAGTCCCTGTCCCACTTGGTTTGGACTTTGATAACCTTAAAAACAAAATTCCTGAAAGTACACTAATATTCTAAGAAATATACTCAAAATGGAGCTAATAGAAACATTAAAAAATCTCTTTGCTGAGTAAGTCAATTTATTAGGTCAGGATTCTGAAATCTAAATGGATTCCCAGCCTAAGTCTGCCAATCAAACCAGCTGGTGCCACTATGAGCTTAGCGTTTCTGAATCAACCAAGATGGAGGGTAAAACTAAATCACTTTCCTCATTAGCAGCCCCACCAGCTCATCTTTCAGCTCAAATCTTCTAACTAGCATTCACCAATAATGTTTCATTTCTGACATATTTAACCCAGTACTAAGAAAACTAAGGTACACATAAGGCTTTATAAATAGTTAAGGGGACATGGATGGATTAAAAAAAAAAATTAGTCAGGATTTCTAACTGACACTAAATAGAGTAAGATCAGCATGGCACGTGGCTCACACCTCTAATACTAGGACTTTGGAAGGCCAAGGCAGGCGGATAGCTTGAGTTCAGGAGTTCGAAATCAGCCTGGGCAACACGGTGAAATCCCGTCTCTACAGAAATTTTTAAAAATTAGCCAGGTGTGGTGATGTGCACCTGAAGTCCCAGCTACTCAGGAGGCTGAGGTGGGAGGATTGCTTGAGCCCAGGAGGCAGAGGTTATAGTCAGCCAAGATTGCATCACTGCACTCTAGCCTGGGTGACAGATTGAGACTGTTTCATATATACATACACAGAGTAAGAACCCCTATACTAAATAACTCCAGGAGTAATGAAGTGGGAATCTAACCTACAAATTCAGTTCAACAATTGAAAGAATATAGCCAAACACTTCTAAAAATCAAATTCTTGGTGATGATTAAGTCTAACTTTAAAAAGATGTTGAAACAACTACTAAAGCCAGAGGTTCTTATTAAATCCAAAGTGATCCTCCAATAATGAATCATGTGTATCTACAAGTTTCTCAAAAGGTAGGCAGTTTCAGAGAGCCAAAAATAGGTAAACAGGGAAGTTCCTTGACCATGAAAATAAGTATTTCTTCACTGCCTTTCCATTCCCGGATACCTGATTTTGATCTAGCAAAGCCACACAAGAATGAAGCCAGGGATCATATGGTATACAGAGAGGAGGTAAATTCATTTCCCACTTTGAATCCCACTTTCTTGACAAAGAAAGATACTATAAAATTTTCTGAGTGACTCATCTAGTTCCTTACATCAAACTCACAACAACAAGTAATATCTGTTAAAATAGAATCCCTATAAAATCAAACATCCTGCTTCAAAATATCTTCCTATTTATGTATTATTCAGAAAATACACTAATTAAATCTATTTTCAAGTTTATGACCATATAAACAAAACTTCCAAGACCCTGAACTAAGACTGTACAGTATTTCAAATCTGTGTATATGTAAATGCATGTTATTAAATTATAATCTATTCATTTCATTTCTTTCTTTCCTTTATTAATTTTTTTTTTTATTAAAGATGGGGTTTGCCCAGGCTGGCCTCAAACTCTGAAGTTCAGGCAATCCACCCACCTCGGCCTCCCAAAGTGCTGGGATTACAGACGTGAGCCACTGCGCCCGGCCTATTCATTTCATTTCTAAATTGAACTTATAGTATGTATATTTCTCATTTCTATAAAGTACATATATGTCCTATAGTTTACATGATGATTAAGCCAAGAATGAGGCTGTGTTTAATTTTAAATTGATTCTCCACTGGGAAAAAGAAGACACAGAAAAAAGTCTGAAATCTTAGCCACTCATTCCTGCCTTTATTTGACCTCCCTGGCCTCTTACTGCACTACCCAACCCCTTTTATCTATTTCTCCAAACTTAAAACTTAACAAAGTATGATTAAAGTTGATCACTACTCCACTAGATAGGCTTCTATACATAGCTGCTGTGGTTCTGATGATAAAGTACAGTTCTTAGTTTTAGCACAAGAATAAATAAAATGTTAAAGAGCTATTACTCCCAAAAATGTACAACTTTTAAAAATAGTGCGATGTGTAGCAGCAGCTTTGACTCTCACTGTGGACTTAAGGTGCTCAAAATAGATTCATAAACTTCTTATGGTTTTTATTCAGGTAGAGCTTCTTAGGTCTATTTAAATAGCCTAAGATTGCTTACAACTGCTTCTACTCCATAAAATACACCAAGTATACAATCATCATCAGGCTTTGGCTATCAGAAATAAGAATTCCTTCTTAGGAATCCATGGACAAAATGACAAGGAGGTAGAAAACCAAATGAAAGAAATATACATTAATTTCCATGACATTTATACATGTTTCAATGATATGGAATTATTCTTACCTGGGAGGTTTCCATCAGTTTCATCAGCACTAGGAAAACTAGCAACACTTGTAGAATCCGAGAGGTCCAAAAGTTTAGCACGCAACTGCTCAATATCACTCTCTTTGCTGGCCAACTGCATCTGTAGCTCATTCCTATGTGCACATTCTTCTACCAATTGCTATTTTTGAAAAGGATCAATATAATCAAGCTAAAATAATTTCCAACATTATTAATTGAAATATAGCATGTAATATAAACTGCTAATACTAAAAATGTACAGTAAACTTCATGAATGTTTGCTACCACAGATTTTGATACACTACAGAAATGTCAAGTTCTTTCTCAGTAATAACAGCTCAGACAAATTCCTTTTCTCCTTGCCTTAAAAAGAGTTTTTGTTTTCAAACATAGGCCATCAAAACAAAAAAGTTAAAACAATTGAAATGCTTTTCTAGCTCCAAATGAAATAGCTTTAAAGGTACAGAAAACTTCAGAAAACCGTAATTGATGGAGCTAAAAAGCTTAGCGCTAAGTGCCAGAGACCAGGTTCTCAATTTTGCTCTATTAACAAGCCAAGAGGTATCAAAAAATTAAGCTTGCTATTTTGATTTCAAAAGTGTCTTGACTAGAGAAAATAAATAAGCTACAATACTTCAAAACCTCTACCCCAATTATAGTTAATATTATAACAGCCATATCCCAGTTTCAGTCTAAACCAAACAGGCAGAACCCTTGATTGTCTCTTTCAGAATAGGGTCTCTAAATAAGCAGCTGCTAATGGATAAAAATTACTCAAGCTACAATAACTATTAGGCAACAGAGCATCTTTCAAGTTTTTCAAGATCATGATTCCTATTAGGGTAATAATGACTACATTGTGAAGAGTATATACTACAATATGCATTGTTAGATATAGGGAAACCCAATCTAAACAAGATAAATAGATAACAAGTATACACAGAAATAATTTAAGAAAATCCTCCTACTCATGTCTGTACACACACAGAAACCTTACCGCTTGCATGTCATTCAGTTCCTTCTGATGTTTCACTACCATTTGGTTGAATTTCTCTCTTTCTTGGTTCAGTTCCAGTTGTAGCTTTCGATTTTCCTTTTCTTTCTTTCTCAAATCTTGTGTATTAGCTTTCTTTCTATCAATTTTAAAATCTTTTCGATTCATTATTTCTGCCAACTTGTTAACAGCCTATTAAAATATTAATAAAGATCAATATTGTACTTATCCAATTTAATACACTAAAATGTGTTTTTTTTCTTCAAATTCAGGAAGCAGCACTTTTTGTAGGAAAATTAGGACAACCTAACGAAGGTTGAGATATGATAACTGGTAGCACAAGTAACTAACATTCACTTATTTCACTACTTAAATATAAGAACCAGGAGCTTTATTTGGTTAACTTCACAACCCAGTACTAAAGCAACAATATGCTATCCCACTCTGACGTTAGGTACTAGCAAATAAAGCTTCTATGCCTTGGCCACATACTCTTATCGTCTATAACTATACAATATTACTAGGCAAGTTAGCTTTCTTAACTCAACTGAAATCCTTTCTTTTTTTTTTTTTTTTTTTTGAGACAGAGTCTTGCTCTGTCACCCAGGCTGGCATGCAGTGGTGCAATCTTGGCTCAGTGCAACCTCTGCCTCCTGAATTCAAGTGATTCTCATGCCTCAGCCACCACCAGGCCTGGCTAATTTTTGTATTTTTAGTAGAGACTGGGGTTTCGCCATGTTGGCCAGGCTCTTCTCGAACTCCTGGCCTTAAGTGATCTGCTGGCCTCAGCTCCCTAAAGTGCTGGGATTATAGGCATGAGCCACTGTGCCTGGCCTTGAAATCCTGTTTCACAAATAAGTTTTTTATAGTTAATGGGGAAAGAATTTACATTATTTGTTCTGATGAAAAGCTTGAACCTTATAAGCTTGGTTTTAGGAAAAAGTGCATAAAGAGCAATGATTAACTCAAAAATGAACATGTGGAAAAGACTGAAAGCATGTATACCTGTGTTTTAAGGGTTCGTTCAGTGTTGATATTCTTTTCAAAAGCAGCCTTAAGATTACTGATTTCCTCCTCCTTCTCCAATTTATATTCTGTCAACAAAGTACATTAAATGTTACTGTACGGCATTAATTTAATTTCTGCATTTCAAACTAACAATGTCCTTAATTATTCAAATGAGTATATATTACATAGTAACTTTCAGTAACTTCATTAAGACAATTCTTAAGGCTACAGAAGTTATTTAGTATGTGAAAACAGGTATCTTAGAAACCTAACACAACATAGGTAAAGCCATTATCACTGAATTTGATTTAAACATGATTTTTAAAAAATTCTACATACCTTCCTCTGTCCTCCTCATTTTCTCTGTTAGCTCTTCGTTCTCTCTTCTTAATATTTCAACATCTTTGGTTAGCATGTTGTTTGCTTCTTCAAGCTAAACAAAGCACATAAAAGTTTACGCTCCAGCCTCTTTGCTATTCTCATATTTCAGGCAATAACCTTTAAAATACAGTGCTAGATAAAAACAGATCAGACACTGCTGAACTACAGCAAATGTCTGGTTTCTGGCTTAAAATATGTAGATATAATTACATCAAAAATATTTAAAAGTAGTTAACAGCCTCCAAAAATTATTTCAGTGTAAGCATGTAGATACATATGAATGAAAGGGGACATATGTAACGGCAGAAGAACTAGATTGCAAACTAAGGAATTTGTATTTAGTTCTACCTCTGCGATTAACCTAGTATGTGATCCTGAGCAAGGCATAATCTTTCTAGACTTCAACATCTTCATCTGAATATTGATGATGAAAACAATAATATAAACACTTGTTTATAGATTACTTTTAGTAATGTATAATCATTACTATATGTTGTATTAATCATTCTATGTATACTGTCTTATTTAATTCTCATAACAATCATGTGGAAGACATGTTACTATTTCTGTTTTATAGATGAGAAATCTGAGGCTTAGAGAAGTTAAAGCCAACTTTACCAAGACCACATAACTTGGAACAAAACTGGAACCCAGGCCTGCTTATACCAGAGAGATTGATAGTGGCTTTAGAAGATCTAACTCCTCTTTTTAGTGCCATGATTCTATATAGACTACAGTTTAAACCTCAGGAATAGGTAATTGTTTGGAGTATTGGTTTTCTTATAAATGGATTTATATATTATCCCAAGAATTCCTCATCCCCAAATGGTTTCTCTTATTTCACAGAATTCTGGCCCATAAAATCAGTTGTGATGTATTAAGAGAACAACAAATGAATTTAAGCTAAGCCATTTCTTCATATGAAATATAACTACTAAGATCTACAGCCAGAAAGAAAAAGAGCCCAATATTGCATTGGTTCTGTGCCTATACAAAAAGCCCAAAATACTGAACAAGAAATTTCAATAATTAACAAATGTTTGGTTTTATATAAACTATTTTATACCTGAATACAGGATGATCACAATGTATAAAGTAGAAGTAAATATGTGTGCACACACATACTTACCCTAATATTTTAAGATGTGAGCTATTGTGATTTAAATAAATTTTATATAACCTGACTATCACACTTACCCGACTAACAGTGTGATCTTTATCTGTAATCTCTTGTCTATTTCTTGAAGCAGCTTTCTTGCTTTCTTGCGTCAATTCAAAATACTGTTCTTCCAGAAGCCCTCGAGCCAACTGCTCAGACTCAGCTTTTGTTTCTGCTAGATCCAACTGAGTAGCAAGAGTTTCTCTGCAACAGTTT
Source organism: Cacajao melanocephalus (assembly GCA_963573385.1). NCBI lineage: Eukaryota > Metazoa > Chordata > Mammalia > Primates > Pitheciidae > Cacajao > Cacajao melanocephalus. Next base: position 17,528 of record CAUYLG010007309.1, read on the forward strand.
TTTAAAGAGAAATTGACATAAACAAATTCAGTTCATTCTTCTAACGTAATCATATTCTTAAAACCACAATTAACTTTATAAAAAGAATTACTTTATTGCTTAAAATCAACTTTAAATTCATTGCAAGCTTTCTATGAAAGTAATAAACTTAACCTCTCACACTTTGAAAAATTATAAAATAACTAGTTTTCTATCAGATATTGTGCTTAACTAAAAAAGATAAAGCAATAGCAAATAGTCTGCTTTTGAAAATAAATTCGTTGTGGATTTGGAATGGAAGGCAGCATGGCATAGTAGAAAAGTCAGTGGCTGGTAAATCAGCAGACCAGACTTAGACCTTTATCTCTGATCATTAACTCATTGAGTAGAGATACTGGGCAAGTCCTTTACATTTCATACAGTTCAATTTCATTAAATCTGTAAAATGAGAGGGTTAAACTAGTCCATCCCAGCTCCGAAATTCAATGAGATTATGAAAACTTGTAACAGATTCGCAAACCACTACAAACTTCTGAGAATGATCCCTGGAAATGTTTTGGTATCATTGGTCTCTATTTCCCTCTTCTTGAAGAGCCTCTCTTGGATAAGCTATTCTGGTCACTATTGTATTCCTTGAACAGAGTAGGTGCTCAATAAATGTGTTCTGAATAATTTCTACCTCCTATTTTCTAGTGAGTATTATAATTCAAATTTTCTGTCTCAAGCCTCAAGAGGGAGACATACAGTACAAACACACACACACACAATTTATTCATTCACCTAACAACTATTTATTTAAAGATTTACTAAGTATTACACTGTGTTTATTATGCATTACACTGTTCTAGGAATTAAGAGATACAGCAGTAACGAAGTTCCTGCCCTCAGGGAGCATGTATTAGTGGGGCCATAAAGACAATTTAAAAAATGAACAAGTGCTATATAGTATGCTATAGAGAATAATACAAGATAAAATATGGAAAGCTATGAATGTGGTCAGTTTTACTACAGAAGATCAAGGAGGCCTCTCTGCTAAAATGACATTGGTCAAAAAAGTAGGGGGAAGAGAACAATAGATATTATAAGGGCTTCCAAAGGCAATACAAGGACTCTGACTTTTATTCTGATACTCTGATGTTTTAGAAAGATCATTCTGGCTGCTGTAGTACGATCAGACAGTCAGAAAACAATGGCAGAAGCAGGGATACCAGTTAGGAGGCTACTGAAATAATCAAGATTGGAGATGACTGCAGTTTGGACCAGGTAAGTAAATGGTACAAGTGATGAGAAGTGATTCAAGTCTATATATAATTTTTAGTTACAACTGGGAAAATTTGTTGATGGAGTCCATTTAGAATGTAAGAAAAAAAGAAGAGTCTAGGATGACTCTAAATTTTTCACTTGAACAACTGGGAATAACAGAATTGCTCATTACTGAAATGGGGAAAACAGGGAGGAGCAGTTGGCAAGGTGAGGGAATCAGGAATTACTTTCTGGACAAATTAACTGTGGAGTGCTTAACACTCAAGCAGAGATGTCAAACAGACTGGATACATAAGTCTGGAATTCAAGGGAGAATACATTTGGACTCTGATACCATTTAAAGCCACTAGGCTGGATGAAAACAAGAAGGGAGTAATCCCTTGAGTGACCTGCCCACCTGGGCCTCCCAAAGAGCTGGGATTTCAGGCGTGAGCCACTGTGCCCGGCCAAGTCATATTCTTAAGTAGGCAGGAAGAGATGGGATTGAGGGACTAGCATTAGGTAAGACCTAATGCTCTTGTCCATTTACATCATCATAAGGAAGGCAGGGTTTATAAGTACTGTTCTCTATTTAGAAGCTGTTCTCACCAAGATAATGAGTGACCTTCAAAATAAACATAATGGACAATTTATGACTTTTTTTCATGACCTTTCTGAATATTTGGCACTTTTAATCACTTTTCTTGAAATATTCTCCTCTCCCAGCTTTTGTGATACCCTACACTCTGATGGAGACAAGTCAGTAGGTATGGTGGTGAAAGAGAATAGATGTTCTCTTCTGACTTCTAGGAAGCAAGGACATTAGCTAAGTACAAGAATAAAGAAAAGCTTCAGATCTGAGTAGAGATGAGATGTTGAAATAGTTTTCTTAGGAGAGTAGCAGAGTTAGTACATTAGGAAAAGAAAGGAAATGCTGCCAACGCCAAGTCTAAGAATACTGGGAGTGGTTCTGCTGGCTATTATAATACAGGGCTTCAAGTTCACAACATGTTCTTATCTGGAGTTTCTGCTTTAAGTTCAGATAAAAGTATCTGAGTTATACTTTATAACGCCAGAAAACCTGTTTAACCCAGAATATGTTTCTATCCCTGTTTATGCTACTGTGCAAGAGAAAGCAAGAAAGAATGAGATGGTTCCAGGTAAAATTACCTGCATCTATATTCATCCATACTTCCTTTACAACTCTCCATAATGAAAGACTGGTCTTTACTAATACTTATGGTCAATCTCTCACCCTTGTTGTCCTATCTCTTAAAAAGAATTCAATCATCAAAAATTCCATATTCTTCTGGATTATAAGATTATAAAGAGTGGCTTTGTTCTTGTTCACAGGTATGTTTCAAATGCCTAGAAAATTCTCCGGCCTAGACTGCGCTCAGAAATTTTATTTATTTGATTGAATAGATGTGGGGCTGTTCCTACTCCGATTTCCTTCCCATGCTCCATTTAAATATGCTCAAGTTTATGCTATTGTTAAAAAGAAAGGGCTCTGCTTCATATTCTCCTCTAGCTACTGCTACTGCTACTGCTATATCTCCTTGCCGTAACAGCAGTCTCCTGAATTTTTTAATTTAACAAATATTTGCTGGGCATCACAATGTTGCCATTACAATTGTAGGTGCTAGACATACAGCAATGAATTGGACATAAGTACAAAACATCTGAAAATTCCTCCTGCCATAGAGCTTTGTTTTAGTGGAAAAACAAAAACAATAAATACAACAAGTAAGAAAATTATGTATTAGGAGAGGATAAGTGCTACAGAGAAAAATAAAACAAGGAAGGATGTACGAACCAGGCAGCAAGGTAGGGGGGTGGCAATGTTTGCAATTTAAAAGCATATTCAGGGAAGGTCTTCTCAAATGATGTTTAGACCTAGACCTGGAGAGGGCCAAGGAACAAGCCATGTGGATACTTGGAGGAAACTGTTACAGGCAGAGAGAAGAGCAGTGTACGTACCCCGAGGTAAGAGAGTGACTGACTGGTTTGTTGAATAGGAAGAATGCCAGGAAGGCTGTTAGGTATACTCTCTCTTGTCCTACCCTTTCCATTCGTGTCTCAATCTACTTTAATCTAACATCTATTCTCATTTCTATTTAGAAGCTGTTCTCACCAAAGTAATGAATAACCTTCAATATAAAAATAATGGATAATTTATTACTTTTTTCTTGACCTTTCTGCATATGTAGCACTTTTAATCACTTTCTCTTTCTTAAGATATTCTCTTCCCCCAGCTTTTGTGATACCCTGCTCTGATCTTCTCATATTGTTGGTAGCTTCTTAGTTTCCTTTCCGCTGTCCATTCCTTAAAGATCTAGGAGCTAGTAGTCTTTCCTCAGCCCTTGTGTCTTCTGATCCTACACTATGGATTACAACTTGCTACGTTGGAGGGCCAAATGAGTCCACAACAGTATCTCCTACTTCCCTCCAGGCACACACACACAAACACACACCTAAAATACTTTTAGGTCAACCTTTTACATACAAATTCAGATTCTTGGTTTCTCTTGAAAAATCAGAAGATCTTGACATACTGGGCCAGTGTTACCATGTGGTAGCAAATGGCTGGAACTGAGGAGGTGAGATCTTCAGTTTATTATAATCCTTACAACTTACACAATGAATATATCTGCACTTAGACCCCACTAACTACAACCTAGTTACACCTATGGTGTCAAAGGCTCATGCGTTTATAAACTCTGAGATACACTATCACCTTAACAGATCTCTGTATGCAATGATTGTCAAATCAGCCTAAGTTCTTATCTTTCGTCTGCATTCTAAAGCAATAAACCCAACTACCATGGTATCCATTTCTGTTTGGACATCTCACAGGCACTTCAAACTCAATAGGCCTAAAATTGAAATAATCTTCTCTCCCTTCATCTCTCAAATTTGGCATTCCTTAGCTCAGGGACTAGCACTACCATGAACTCAACTGCCCTTGTCAGAAACTTGAGAGTCGGCCTAAAAATTTTCCTAGCCTTCCCTATGGCTCCAAATCTACAAATCCTACTTATTTCACTTCCTACTTTTGTTTTTTGCACTTGCCTCCTACTGCCAACTTCCGCTATAATTTTATATCTAAGATTTTCCAGTGGTTATATAATTGGGCTCCCTGTAACTACCCAGCTTTGCCCCACTTCGATTCATTCTCCACTCCTTAGAACTCTAAAACACTTGTTAGTCACTGGTTTAGAATTTTTATTTATTCATTCAGTATTTATTGAATACTTATTCTTTAAAAGTCCTTGATTGAAGTGCTGGAATTATACAATAGACAACAACAGAAGAAAGATAAATCCCTACTTTTCAATATTTTAAACTCTTCAGCATGATACACAAGGCCCTTTGTAATCTGACTCAGGTTTCTCTCTCCTCTCCAGCCTTATCTGTCACAAACTAACCCATTTGGTGTTCCTCAGATCACAGATTGGCTTCTGCTTATACATCCCTTGTTCCCCAAATTCCATTGCCTGGCTAATTCTACTTTCCCTCAGTTGTGATCTCTGTTGAGAAATGTTCTCTGAATCTACATGGTAAGATGAGGTATCCTTTGTCACTCTACCTTAATTATTTCTCTCCTAACTCGATTCTGAAGCACTTGAAGAATCGTAACTTACTAATAATTAGCCACACAAAGCACAGTACTTGCAGCACAATAGTGGTGACCCATATATTTGTCTTAAATAGATGAATAGATGAAACAGGGCAAATATATCAACTCTGAAACAATATAGTTTGGAGTGGATTGAGTGCCCCCTTGACAGTGAATGAATACACCTAGGATTGCATATTGCACTGTGAACACCATGCAAATGGTAGGTAACAGACTAGACTCTACAATATGACTGTATCAGAGAATAATTAGGAAATGCAGCTTTGTGTCTACCTTAACTTCCAGTTAATTAGGTTATCTAACTCTGATACTTGGCCACCAAATTAGTATGTTGATACCTGCTGTGACGCTAAAATTTATGGTAGTATACAGCTCGGAAACAAACTATTGTCAATTTTGAACCTTAAATATTTTAATCAACTTGATCAAGGCAACTTAATTGCAAAAAGATGCAATTATACTTAATTTTTAATCAAGCCAACAAAGTTAAACAATGAAAAGTCTAAGTTTATTTGTAAAACTGGTAAAAATAAAAGTTATGTATTCCAACAAAAAAAAGAATGATAAAAATGCGTATCTCCAGTTTGCAACACCTAATGTATTAAGGATCTAACATTGAGTGCCATAGTGGTTAACAGAAACAGCTAACCAGACAGTACAAGGTTATATATGAATTAGTCTTCTTCCTCCTAAAAGTCAGATTTGAATCTGATTAAGCTTCCAAATCAGGAATGTCCAATAAAACTTTCTAGGATGTCAGAAATGTTCTATATCTGTACCATCTATTATAATATGGTAGACACTAACTGCATTTGACTACTGAGCAACTGAAATATGGCTATTACATCAGAGGAACTAAGTTTTAATTTTATGTAAGTGAATTTAAATTTAAGTGACTACCCGTGGCTACTGGCCACCATATTGGGCAGAGGAGCTCTATATATAACTACTGATTTCCAGGAAACATAAAGGAAGCAGGGAATGTTCAATCAACTACAGAAATGGAATCAATAAAATCACAACTGAGGGAACCTCTATAGGTCAAAAAAATCCAGTTTCATCAACAAAGTACTATCAGGATGGTGATGACTCTTGAGGTGTGGAGGAAAGAAGGCATAATTAGGAGGTGGGATACACTGAGCTTCTGAAGTAGATAGCAAGGTTCTCTTTCACAGTTGATGATGGTTATAATGACATTTATCATAATTCTTTATAAAAACTGTATTAGTTTTGCTGTTTTCTGTAATTGTTTGCTTTAACAACAAACAGTTTAAACAATTTAAGTCTCTTTCAAAGGTGATTAAATAATGTAAAGAGAATATAACAATGTTGGATAACTAGTTCTAGTGTCTGTTCTGACATTACCTAGCTATGAGATACTCCGCATAATAAGTTACTATCTTGTTGGGCCTGTCAGATGAACTCGAAAATGTAGCTGTTACACTTGAAATAGCTTTATAAGGTTTTTTCCTTTTAAGGCCCTAAACATACACATGCAATGAAAATTAACCGGCCAGGCGCAGTGGCTCACACCTATAATCCCAGCACTTTGGGAAGCTGAGACAGGCGGATCACCGGAGGTCAGGCATTCAAGACCAGCCTGGCCAACAAGGTGAAATCCTGTCCCTACTAAAAATACAATAAATTAGCTGGGCATGGTGGCAAGCGCCTGTAATCACAGCTACTCAGGAGGCTGAGGCAGGAGAACAGCTTGAACCTGGGAGGCGGAGGTTGCAGTGAGCTAAGATCATGCCATTGCAGTCCAGCCTGGGCATCAAGAGCGAAACTCCATCACCAAAAAAAGGGAAAGAAAATTAACCTGCATGGTAATACTTTGCTTTTACGTTTTTTAGACATGGGGTCTCACTATGTTGCCCAGGCTGGTCTTGAACTCCTGGGCTCGAGTGATCCTCTTACCTCAGCCTCTCAAAATGCTGAGATTACAGGCATGAGCCACCATGCCTGGCCATAACATGCATAGTAGACCTTAAATACCTTTATCTAACTTAAAATAATGATTTGTAAAGAGAGCATGATTTATATATAAATTGATCTTTTAAAATTGAGATACCAGGCCGGGCACAAGTCAGGAGTTTGAGACCAGCCTGACCCACATGGTGAAACCCCATCTCTACTCAAAATACAAAAATTAGCCAGGCGCAGTGGCGCACGCCTGTAATCCCAGCTACTCAGGAGGCTGAGGTTGCAGTAAGCAGAGATCATGCCACTGCATTCCAGTCTGGCAACAGAGCAAGATTCTGTCTCCAAAAAAAAAAAAAAGAGAGAGACAGATACCCTTGAAAACAACTGTCAAACAACTTTTTGTCAGTTTAATGAATCTCTGCAATTGCTACAGTGTTGATTTGTAGCATTGTTTTTTCACCATAAAGGCAAATTTCAGCCTAATCTGATTTGTTCTGAATTAGCTCAATAAACTGTGCTCTATACCATTCCCACCAGAATCATGGCACATCTATTCACTATCTCTTTATTTTTTTTTTTTTTGAGATGGATTCTCGCTCTGTCACCATGCAGGAGTACAGTGGCATGATCTCAGCTCACTGCAACCTCCACCTCCCAGGTTCCTAGCGACTCTCCTGCCTCAGCCTCCCAAGTAGCTGGGACTACAAACATATGCCACCGCACCCGGCTAATTTTTGTATTTTTAGTAGAGACAGGGTTTCACCATGTTGTTCAGGCTGTTCTCAATCTCTTGACCTTGTGATCCGCCCACCTCAGCCTCCCGAAGTGCTGGGATTACAGGTGTGAGCCACCGCACCTGGCCTTCACTATCTTTAAATTTAAGAATGCCTTTTGCAGTACTGATTCTTGTTCTAAAGTAAAATGGACATACTTTTCATTTTGTAGTTCCTGGATTTTCTTTAAATTTTCTCTGTTTTTTTCTTCAATTTCTTCTTTAAGTTCCTTTACCTGGGTTTTATAAAGTGTCTGCAAAACAAATGATAAGAAGAAGTGTTTATGGTGGGTTAAAAACAGTTTGGCAGTTTCTTATAAATTTAAAAAATTAACATATGATCCATCAATTCCACTCTCAAGTATTTACCTATGACAAATGCAAATATATGTCAACACATAGTCTTATACATGAATTTTCCTTATGGTTTCATTTATAACAGCTCCAAACTGAAAATGATCCAGACATCCATCAATACGTGGGTTTAAAAAAATGTGGTTAAGGCTGGGCGCGGTGGCTCACGCCTGTAATCCCAGCACTTTGGGAGGCTGAGGCAGATGGATCACGAGGTCAGGAGTTCAAGACCAGCCTGACCAAGATGGTGAAACCTCATCTCTACTAAAAATACAAAAATTAGCCCGGCGTGGTGGCAGGCGCCTGTAATCCCAGCTACTCAGGAGGCTGAGGCAGGAGAATTGCTTGAACCCAAGTGGCAGAGGTTACAATGAGCCGAGATTATACCACTGCACTCCAGCCTGGGTGACAGAGTGAGACTCTGTCTTAAAAAAAAAATGTGGTTAATTCATATTACTCAGCAATAAAAAGGAATGAACTACTAATAAAACATGTAAATCTAAGAAACCTAAAAAATATGCTGAGTGAAAGAAACCAAGTGCTAAAGAGTGTACACTATGTGATTCCACGTACATGAAATTCTAGAACAGGCGAATATAATCAATAATGACGGAAAAAAATCATTGTCTGTGTATAGAGGTGGGTGGGGAAAGATGGAGAGTGAAGGGCCACAAAGGAACTTTTTGTGGTGAAAAAGTGTTCCATATGTTGACTGTGGTGGTCAAACAGCTGTACATATTTGTCAAAATTTACTAACCAGTACACTTAAAACGGGTATATCATATAGAAATTATAGCTTAATAAAGTGTATTATAGATTTGGGACATTATAAAGAAATTTAAGACACATTACTAATTTAATAATGTTAGAAAAATTGCTTCTGTTTTGGTGGGTGGGATGGACTGTGTAGTTGACAGACAGGTAAAGAAATATCCACAAATAAGATTTATCAAGTATTCTGGTAATATATCTATAATATATGCTTATTTCAGAACAATGGTTCTTACAATATTTATGAAGCTTTTGCCAACTCCAACAAAAAATATTTAATACATCAGACTCATAATGTGTTAGCTGCTGAAGTTACAGAGTAAACTTCCAGTCCCGATGTCTATTTCTTTTTTAGCTACTCTCTTTATTTTAAAAGAAAACGAGAAGGGGAAAAAATAGCAAGGGGCAGCAAACAGTTGTGGAGAACTACTTTAACACTTACTTATTACTCTAAGAAACAATACTTTTCTAGGCAAAAAAAAATACATAAATTTTTATGAGAATGCAAATGAAAGAAGTGTAAGGGCTTACTCTAGGTTAAGTATTAAGAATTTCTAAAATTAAGTAATCTGTTTTGCCTTTAGGACTCAGATTCTTATCTCTCTGACTTCAAATACTGAAATTCAAGTAAGTAAATCAATGAAGGGATAAAAAGAAAAATAATCTGATTTTAAAACCCAGAATAAAGATAAATCTTAAAATTTGGTTGTTAACAGCTTATTGAATTGAATGCTATTTAATCCAATGCCCACAAGCAATGGAATAAATCAGAACTGAGACAGGATCAGGTTTTGTACTATTTTCTAGAAGCAAACCAACACAAGTCATTTGACATCCATCCAAACATCTGGAAGCACTGGATGATTGCTCTGCAGAAGCATATGTCAAAAAAGTGTATGGGATGCTATAGATCACTTTGCAGAAGTCGGCAGTACATACTTTGAATAATTACCTTTAACATGCACTCAGGGAAAGAGTTTCCAACAATATTGAAAAGTTTTTCATTTGTTTTGTTTACGAGACAGAGTCTTGCTCTGTTGCCCAGGCTGGAGCAACAGGGGCATGACCTGGGCTTATTACAATGTCCACCCATCAGGTTAAAGTGATTCTCCTGCTTCAGTCTCCTGAGTAGCTGGGATTACAGGCGCCCAGCTAATTTTTATATTTTTAGTAGAGATGCTGTTTCATCATGTTGGCCAGGCTGGTCTCGAACTCCTGACCTCAGGTGATCCACCTGCCATGGCCTCCCAAAGTGCTGGGATTACAGGCATGAGCCACCATGCCTGGCCTGAAAAGTTTTTAAAATTTAAAAACATATACGAATGACTGCCTAATATGCCAAGAAGCAGACAAACAAAAAGTAGACAGTCACAATGTTTATTAGAAGATGAGTTATGTGAAAAAGAATTACAGTTCACATAAAAGAATCTAAATACCTTGTTTTAAGTCAGGTTTTGAAACAGTGTGTATGTTAAAAATGATTCTCACTTACCGAGAAATATTGCTCAGCTTCAAGCTGATCTTGTAGCTCCCGCATCTGTCCTTCATTTCCTCTATACTGTCTTCAGATGAAAAGAAAAACAGTGAACAATTGCTCTTACCTATACTAGACATTATATTATTCTTAGTTTGTTAAAGTTGCTAAAATAAAAAAGGTTTGCTAAAACAATATTTTTTAAAAACATACTTCATTATTATTTTACTAATTAATGTGGTCAGGCCACACTGGTTCTATCTTGCTCCTTATAAAATGATGCTATGCAAAAGTAGTGAGAACCCTTTTCTACTGATGATCACTTTTTAGAGAATAGTAATTGCAGATCTATCCAAACTGAAAAAATAAAACTGATACCATATTTTTGGTTAATTTTTACAGAGAAAATCAGTCACGGGGAAGAAAATGTCTTATACAGTAAGTAAAAAAAGAGGGGGGCATGAAAATTATAAGGAATAATTCAGTGCTATATACATAGTACTACAGTTAGTAATAATTCAGTACTACATACTAGATATTATGGCCAATTAAGTACAAGAAAGGGGCTGGTGGAAATGAATCATCAACTAAGAATGAAAAGCAAGAACAAACTGACAAACAAGGAGGAATGCAGACAGACAACTGCCTGTATATAATATAAACATAAACACAACTCAAATAGGAGCAGATTCCAAAAGATGGAAACACAACATAACCCAAAGACAGACTTTCAAGAATTACTTACTGTCTAATATGAAAGCCTAGCAGCTAGGCTTGAAAATCTAGCTGCTAGACTTTCGTATTAGTCAGTAATAGCTTTGTATTCTCCGTATCTAAAAAAGGCATGTAGTTGACAGAAAGTCTGTAACAAATGTCCATTGAATGCTGAGAGTATTTTTGCAGAAAAAAATTCTAAAACTCATTTTGATGAAAATGGTAGCCCTAAAAGAGGAAAAGAATTTCACCGATATAAATCCAACTTTATATAAACTGACAATTTAATCCAAGAATCAGTTTTGTAAATGAAGCTAGCAAGTGATGATACAATAAAATAAATTTGGAGGAAAGAAAAACACAGGACTTGGCATAAGATATATGCACTTTTGATATTAAACTTGCGAAGCATATGCTTAGACAAAGTCTGAAAGCAATTCTGACATCTTGCTTGGTCTCCATTTCAAGTAAGCAGGCATATCACATCCCAAGAGTCACAGAAAAAGAAAAAAGACATTTTTGCATTTTGAGATGAACCAAAGACACAAAACAAAATGAACAAAGTGTCATCACGTCTAATTCTGGTCTCTGAAATATAGAAATTTGAACATCTACCAGGCACTGTGATTTTTGTAATTCTAATTTGAAGAAATGTGATGACTTTTGTGGACATGAAAATCAGATAAGAAAACTGTGGTCTTTCCAAAGCCTGAACTCCCTTGCAAACCTTTGCAAGTAAATACTTTTATTCCTAAATACGTTTTTCCTGTCTTTCACAAACTCTAAGTACATAATCTGTACATACGCAAAATATCAAACACACAAGTCAATGATGAACACAAAAAAGAAAGAAATCACAATGTTATTCTTAAGACTTACTTTGTAAGCTGAGCTAACTCAAATTCTAATAATCTCTTTGCTTCCAATAAAGTATTTATTTCCTGTTTCATCTGCTTTTCTAAACCTTTTAAATTGTCTGCCTCGAATGCTTGAGTCTTCAATTCATTTTGTAACAACAGTCGCTTATTTGATTCCTGTTCCAGTTGCAGGGTTAGATTTTTAACCTATGAATGAAAAAAATAATTGGGATCTTAAATCTCTTAAATAATTTATTAGACATTATTTGAAAGAATACTAACCAAATCAAGTATATTATAATTCATGGTACTAGAAAATATTAGTATTTTAAAGGGTCTTCACTGTCACATGTTTATTATTATAAATTTACTATTAAGTCAAATTAATTCCCAAATTTCAGACATGAGATCTTACGGAGGGAAAAAAAATCTGGTTCCTTTCTACTCCAATCAGCATTAAAATTCTGGAGTACAAGGTGATTATAAAGGTCACTTCTGGGCCAGGCGCAGTGGTTTACACCTGTAATCCCAGCACTTTGGGAGGCTGAGGCAAGTGGATTGCTTGAGCCCGGAGTTTGAGACCAGCATGGTCAACATCGTGTAACCCTGTCTCTACAAAAAATACAAAAATTGGCCAGCCATTGTAGTACACTTCTGTAGTCCCAGTTATGTGTGAGGATCACTTGAGCCTGGGAGGCAGAGGTTGCAGTGAGCAGAGATCGTGCCACTGCACTCCAACATGAGTGACATTGAGACCCTGTCTCAGACCAAAAAAAAAAAAAAAAAAAAAAAAAAAAAAAAGCGATTTTATGGGGGGGGAAAATTGTAAGGAAAGGGGGAAATTAATTTACCAGTTTTATGTGGAGAAGAAA
>CAUYLG010007312.1:0-42385 GCA_963573385.1 Cacajao melanocephalus
CTGTCTGCTTCCCGCAACGTCCGCCTCCTGGGTTCACGTGTTTCGTCTGCCTCCACCTCCCACGTTGCTGTGTTCACCGGGGTTTGTCCCCATGCCCAGGTTTTTTTTTTTTTTTTTTTTTTTGTATTTTTAGTAGAGACAGGTTTTCACCACGTTGGCAAGGCTGGTTTCAAACTCATGACCTAAAGTGATCCGCCCACCTCAGTCTCCCAGAGTGCTGAGATTACAGGCATGAGCCACCACACCGGGGCTTTACTTTTAAAAACAAGTTTTTCTACATACAAATTTGTTAATTCTTTATACATAATACAAAGAAATAATATTAGTAAGCCCTTATGTGCCAAATACTGTGCTAAGTTATTATATGTCACTATACCTGCTCTTCAAATCACCCCGTGGTATAAGTGTAGTAACCTCTCTTGAAGATAAGGAAACAGAGACCTACAGAGGTTACAAAACTTGTCCATGCAACTAACCTAGCAACAAATCAAATTTAAAATTTGTTTCTATCAGGGTAAACATATAAAGTCTGTCCTCATAACAGCATACTTGCAACTTTTAGGAATTTTTTCCTCTGAAAGAAATGAAATATAAAAAAAGAAATGTTATATGCATGCATACATTATAAATACATATATATCTATACACACACATATGTATTCTATTTGATGAGGTAAATAAAATGCTTTTGTGAACTTTTCCATCAGTTAACAAACTCATCACTAATTTTATTTCCATTATCCCTGCTAATGAAATGCTTTCAAAGTTATTTATGAAGAAAAAGAATAGCAAGCTACCAAATAAATTTTGGTTTTGTGTCTATCCTTAAACAGTTTCAGACATAAAGCAAGGTACAGTGATTTTTGAACTTGAGGACAGATCGTTGCAAAATGAAATAAAAAAGAAAGAAGCCATAAACCATTAATTTAAATAAAGACAAAGACTACCTCAGCAAAAATTTTCTCTGTACAGTTAATACATTAGTAGCTCTGGGAGAGAAAACTACATCACCTATCCAAATGAAGGCTTTCTTTCCTACTGTGCATATTAACAAGAAAAATAGATCACTTTACATGTTGTACCTCATAGGCCCAGTATTTTTTTTTATCATAGATAGTAATATTCCCTGGGCACAGATATATATATAATCAAAGCTTCTTTAAACAGAAAGGTTTAGTATAGATTTTTTTCAAACTCTTTTTTTAAAATTTTATCTTGTTTCATAATTGCTGATGTTCTGCAACTCTGTTAATTAGGGTTATTTGAGTGAATGTGCAAAATGGTTAAAAGGTACACATAACAAGTTATCATTTTTTCAATGTGTGCTGCTAACTTGGCTTTTTGAATTAATTACTCATTTATTATCTAAACCATTTAAACAAACAAGGGAAATCTTTGTAGTCATGAGATATATTGGCAGGTACAAATTTATTTATTGTATACTTGCGATCTAAATATTAGTGTTGTTTTGACTTTGGTTCCAGCACATTCTTCTATCATTAAACATCTTTATTTGACAGGACAAGGGACCCGTCCCATGGCTTTAGTCCATTTTTCCAGCTGCTTTGTCAGTTATGCTGGTCATTGGCACTAATATGACATAGAAGAGGTCTTGTATGAATTGCTTTCGTTTAAAGGTAGAGGAAAGCCTAGTGCTATGAAGGAATATGTATATACACAATTTTCTCCTAAAATTAAAGTATTTGAAAAATAAAGATGCTGCTTGATCCTCTTTGACTGAGATTTTTCTTAATCAAATGCTCATATTATTTAGCTATAACAGTAGTATCAGTGATCTGCTTTCATTATTTTCACCCTGATCCTGTGACCATATATATTTTCTCAAATTGCTTCAATTATTTTGGTTAACCCCATTTACAGTCTTGGAATTAAAGGTAACACAGAACCAAATACTCCCAACAGAAAGATAATTTTCTAATTTTTTAGTCATAGGTCTTAATCTTTATAGCAGATGTTTTTCCCACAGCTGTATCTTCTTAACTAGCATGGGTGAAAACCCTGACAGACATATTTTCTGAGGAAAGACTCTAATAGACATTCCTGATTTTCCAAGTCAACTTTAATTTCTGAAGTACACTGAGCGTCGGGTGGAAGAGCTCAGAGTACTACAACCTTGTTTCTGAACCTAGTTCTCATAATGATGTCTTTTATGACTTAAGTAATTCATTTCATCTAGCCACCTTACCTTCTTCATTTGGAAAATAAAATTAATGGTATCTGCCTTATGTATGTCTCACTTCAGAGGATTTTATGAGAAAAGAAAGTAGAGTGGAAGTATGATACAAAGGGAGAATAATAGTTCTACAGATCTAAATGGAGCCTTCTGAGCTACATCCCGTTCAGTCATACAGGACACTCAATTATGTATAGCTGATTGGGAGGCTAGGACGAGAAGGGAGGAGAAGAAGAGGAGGAGTGGGAAAAAAAGATCAATTCTGTTAGGGATCTTTTTCATTCCTTTAGACGTAAAAGTGGAACAGTGGAAAGAGCAACCTTTGAAAACTGTTGAACCCCAGTTTTACCATTTACTGTAACTTAATTAATATATTTTAATGTCTCTGAACCTCACTTGCTCCTGTAAAATAAAGTTAAAGTTGTTTTCCCTGAGTTTATTTTAATTTTTTGGAATTCAAGATATGTGTTCATCCACAGTGTACTTTTAAGGTAGTACTACTTTTCACCTCCGCAAAAGTTATTTTATTAGTTATAACAAGGAGTAGTAATGTAGTCTTAAGTAATATGATGCTATCTCAAAAAAGGAAGGAGAAATTAATCTGTTTTGTTAATAATGTAACCAAGACACTCTAAATGGTTCCTGGAAAATGCTAGTTGAATAAATCGAATGAATAAATGTATCATTCGATCATTGTGCTGATTGAGTAAAATAATGGAATATAGACAACATCTAGTGCTATGGTCTGAATGCTTATGCCCAGCAAAATTTGTATGCTGAAACCTAATCATGAAATGTATGGTATTAGGAGCTAGAGCCTTTGGAGAGGTGATTGAATCATGAGAGCAGACCCTTCACGAATGCAATCAGTGCCCTTTTAAAAGAAGCCTTAGAGAGCTTCCTTGCCCCTTTCACCACATAAGAACAGAGCAAGAAGGTGCAATCTATGAACCAAGAAGTGGACCAGACTCCAAATTTGCCAGCATCTTGATTTTATACTTCCTAAGCTTCAACACTGTAAGAAATACATTAACATTGTTTATAAGCCACTCACTTTATAGTACTTCGTCAGAGTAGCCTGAATACAGTAAGACACCTAGGATAATGCCGATCAATTAGTAGCTGATGAATAACTAATACAACTTGAAATCCTGGATTCAGGGGCAAATTGCACTCCAAAAGTTTTTATTTATTGACTTTTTAAAAAAGCAAATATAAAGTTTATACTCCATTCTGTATAATCCCACTGTTGTCTAGGGCAGCACCACAAAATCAAACACAATGATAGATTGGCAGTGAAATATACATCCATGCTGAGTGTGATAAAATGAGCCTCACATCATTTCATGTCAATTTTCTGCCAAATGACTTGTGAAATAATTTTTAATTTTTAGATATTTCTAGATTTTAGAATAAGAATTAACATTTATTGAATATCTACTATATGTCAGGCACTGTTCTAAGCACTTTACGTGTATTAATTTAAGCCTCTAGCAATCTTCTAAGGTAGGTAATCTTATTTCCATTTTACATTATAAGAGACAAAACATGCTCAGAAAGGTTAAATAACTTGCTTTGTTTGGTTTATAAAGTAAAGCAAAAGGAGTCTGCAAAGATTTGTGTTAAACATTATAAAACTAAAAATAACTACAAATAAAATTAAGAAGAACATAAAGAGACATTTACGACAGAAAGAACGGAATTTCTAACTTATAAGCAATGAAATAAATTACGGATAAAAATAGTAATATACTTGATTAAATAGCATGTAAAATTTCAGAACACTTAAAATACTATGTATAAATTTTCAGTTTAATAAACTACAATAAATTTTTGCAACAGATACATTTGGTATATTCAATATATATACAAATCAATAAAGTACTAAAACCTCAGTAGGTTTCTTACAAAGATATAAAGAAATCACACAAAAAAGAACTACTGCTGGCAGAAAAGAACTAAAATTGAAGTTTAAAATTCAAGTTTAAAAAATCCAAGATATAATTTTTCAAGTATCAAGTAAAGATTTTTATAACTTGTAATACTTTCTTCAGGCAAAGGAGGAGTTGTCTATATTGTAGATATAAATATATGTTCGTTGAAGCTTTCTAGAAAACATTGGCAGCACATGCCAAATGCTTTAAGACTTCCTATAGCCTTTGATGTAGTGATTAAATTTCTTTGGGTTCTACCATAGAGAAATAACCAGAGATACAGGGGAAAATGTTATCCACAAAAACATTCATTAAAGAGCAATTCATAATTAGAATTGTAAAAAGAAACCAGTGCTTTTAAGGACAGATGATGTATAAAACAACTTCAAACATAGGAAGTGGGAAAAATTGTTTGAACTGACCAATACACCACTTTTCAACACACTCCTGAGCCTAACAGAATAGGCGATGTTGTAAATTCATAGTTTAGTTTCTAAACATCACATTAACAAGCCCTCTAGAGTTGCTGCCAGGGAACCTGAGACCCTGAAGCCATATGCATAGGAAGGAGAGTTTCTCTACAGTTGTCCTCATCCGGGTAAGAGAGTGATATTCACTGCAAAGGTATTTTTTCCACAGTGAGTGATGACAACTTGTGAAATTATTATGTTCCACTGTGGACCTATATGCTGGCTCTTTCTCTGAATGAGTTGTTAATACTACAACTTTAGGGGAGTATTAATTTTTAAGTTTCTGAGAACCAGGTTAACCCAACTAGAGTCAAATAAAATAGCAATTTTAGCCATTAAAAGTGAACCTCATGGTACTTATTGGCTTCTTTTTCTTAACTCCAGCTGTAGCTCTTCTTTACTGCCCTGTGTTTTGTAATATTTTTCTTGGTAAATAATTCCAGCATTCATTTAGATTTTCAAACAAGAAATCTAAATATTACTGCAAGAGATTTTCTCTCACTTGCACCCCATTGGAATAATCAATATTTCATATACAGCTACTACTATTTACTACATACAACTATTTCTAATTATTTTATTTTGATTAATTGAACATTAGCTTTTTTAAAAAAATTACCAACAAAATTTTAGTGTGACATAGTCACCAAGACCTTTGCATAAAAATCTCTTGAGTTGTTTCCCTTTTCCATATTCCTTGCAATTGTCCTTATCTGCTGGCCTATTACCTTTAGCAACCTTAAATGTACTTTATATTCTTCCTTCTCTTTCTCTATGCTCTAAAGAACCATCCTCTTTGGACTTTTCCTTGCCCTTCAGCTTCTGGTTGGGTTCTGTTTGGAGACACCAGAAGGATTTAGAAGGTGGGAAGAAGAAGACCTGGGTTTGTATTTTCCTCATTTTCTTCATGCTTCAATGTGGTTCTGAAAGATGCTGCTTTGCTTCATGATGACAGATTCTCCCATGATTCCAGCCATCAGCCAGGCTTTCTTGGTACCTCAAGGTTAGTAAGGCTTAAGGATAAGCATGACTTCCCACTCTTGACAGTTCTAACCTGTTTGTTATTTTCACTCTCTTCACATCTAATTATTTTCTTTACTAAAAGATCCCTTAAGAAATCCCAGTATATTGTGCAATCTCTTTCTTATCAAAACACAGAGTGGTACCATTGAAATGAACATTGAAATGACCTCTGTTGATTTTATGCCTATAGTCTTGTCCTCACCACACTTTCTGTGCAAAACATCCTTCAGCCATCGACAGAGTATCCTTTCTCAAATGCAAATCTGATAGTGCCATTCTATCCTGAGCAAAATCCTCAGTGTTCCCCATGGTCACTGGCAGTAGTTTCCAAATAGAGAGTTGTTGCTACAAACCCTTATCACCCAAGCATTTTCCATCAAATAATCCAAGTCTTGTATATGTATATACTACTATTTTTTAAAAGTATGCTACTGTGATTAATTAAATGTCTGCTCATTTAAAACATGACATGCTTCATACTGACTGTCATTACATGTTTCTGCAGGTAATCAAATGTTTCATTGTATATGTTAAAATAATCTTTATATTCAAAAGATAAAATCTGGACTCTTTCTAATTTTCCAGTTTATTTTTCTGTTACTCAACGCACATGCACTTATATTTTATTTAAGTGCCACACTCCCTCTGCATCTTTACTTTAGGTAATCTTTTTTCTATTTCTGGAAAGTACTAATCTATACTCAATAACCCTTTCATGGCAAATTCTTCTCATATTTTTAATAGAAATATTATATTGAATGCCAATAGACTAGATTTTTACTTAAGTATTTTATGTGCATTATCTCATTTAATACTCAATGTAATTACTGAGGTGAAGCTTAAGGGGTTTGTACAGGTTTACCTATCATAAAGTGTAAAATTAAGACTTGAAATCAGACCTTTTCAAACCTACACCTTAAAATGTTATATATATTTTCCAATAAGATGCCACTCTTATTGAAGATAAGAAGATAAAATACATACTTTGAAAAACCCACTCTCATTTTAATTCCCATGCCACTTTGTACATACCTCCTCGTACTATACTGCCATGATGTGTTTATCTTTCCCACAATGCTATGAGATCTTTAAAGATGAAAACATTTTTTCTTGCATTTTGTTTGTTTGTCTTGTTTTTTCTTTGCTTCCAGAACTTAACAGGGTATCTGGGTATTAAATATAGAATAATTTATCAATAATATTAATGCTTTGTAAAAGAATTATACTGCCTTTAATATTAAAATGAAGCAATATCTATTAGGAATTAGTGCATTGCAACATTTCCAAAAATGCTCATTTAGTTATATTTTTGATTCAATACCAGATACATACGTATATAGTATGCCATCTGACCATCTTATTGTGACAACTGTGTACTCTATTCTTCTTTCTTTATTATCTAAGTTACCCAATAATGATTAACTGACCACATGTGTCAAGAAATACCAATTCTTCTGTTAACTTTAATTGACTTGATACATATATGAGCACTGATAGTAGTAACATTTGGTCATCAATATTATACATTGTAAATTATCTGCACAGTGAAAAACACTATTTACCTTGATGCCTTCATTTTTAATGTATGTTGTTTCTAATGTACTCAACTATATAGACCAAATTTAGAAGTTACGTATAGGAAGTGAAAAACCATCAAACTTTTATATTTCAACCATAAAATCAATGCGTAAGAAAAAAATAAATATTTAAACAATGTTGTTTAGCCTCAAAAAATTTTGTGAAAGATAATAATGTTTATGAGAAATCTAATTGCAATCTAATTAATGCCATGAAAACATACAATAATGATAACTAGTATTTATTGGGGTTTGTTAAATACAAGGCATTGTCTGAATGATTTACATGCACTAACTCATTTAATCCTCACAACAACTATGCGGGACAGACCTTGTTATTTGCCACATTTTATAAGCACAAAAACTAAAATGAAACAAAGAAAAGCAACTTGCAAAGGTTATGCAACTACGGATGTCCCAAGTGGTATTTAGAACTCAGATAGTCTAACCTCTAAGACTGCTTATTACTATGCAATACAGCCTTTATTAAACAAATTGCTAATTGAGTTATTATCATGGAATACAAAGAAAAATGCATTAGAAATCAGGGAGTCCCCTTAACCATTTTCTTGCCCTGATTATTCTTCTACTATAGTAAAAACGAGCTCAAGGAACCATCATAATCAATTGCCATTAATCATAAAATTATATCAATAATTTTTCTTTATTCTTACAAGGTAACCTCTGCATATAATTTGATTTCCCATGTAGCAGGAGTACATTGTAGTAATTGAAAGTATACTTACTAGGGCCAGTTTAGCTGAGTTTTCATTCTGGTTCCACTATTTTCTAGTTGCTTATTTCAATTTTCTCACCTAGAAAATGAGATCAATAGGAGTATTGATTTTATAGGGTTGATGTGATGATCACATTACTTAATATATATGAGGCACTTTCAGCAGTGCCTGGCACAGACTAAGTTGCTCGTTATTACAATTTTCTTACTAAAAGATTATTCATATGTCTGGTGATAATTCATTAGGTACTGTTATGTGAAAATTAATACGCTGTTATTCCAATATAGATTGGTCTATTGTGTCCTTTATTCACAGAAATTTTCCTTCAGAAGTTCTGTAGCCCATGTAAGGCTGAGACACATCATTAGACTTGCGTTGACTAATATGTTTTAATTTGAAAATCATCTGTAAGCAATTGATAGTGGTTGCTTGGGTAAGCAGTTGAGATTCCTGAGATCACATAAGTACTCAGCAGGAAAGAGTGTTTGTATTGGATTAATGGTTATGCTGTGGACTTGGGTCAGTAAGCTTGAGTTCAGCACCCTGGAAAGCACTTTGCCTATGAATAATTCCTTAGGAGCAGCAAGAGCAGGCTGTGAAAACAGGTATGTTGGAACCTGGTATTGTTTAGAAATTTGAGTAAATATACACACATGTGTATGTAACTCAATTTCTGTCTTACGTTCATAGAAGTACTTAATTATTCTGTTCACAAGAAATCAAGATTATTATGGTAGCTAAATATGTCAAGCAAAGTAGAGAAAAAGAATAACTAAAATTTCAACAAAGCTATAAGGTCCCTGTACTTCTAGCTGCAAAAGAATGCATGCTGTTATTTTCCTAAGTTTTCGAAAGCATTAATTAATTTATTTTTATTCAGTTGGAGCTTATAGGACCTAAAGTGATAGAATTCATAAGATTGGTAAATGTTGGCAATGATGTTTATAAGTCCTATTTTATTTAATAGCAATTTATGCACTGCAAGAGAATTGTACTTAAATAAAATATTTTAAGAATACATAAGTGATTTTTCTCCCTGGAGGATAACTCCACTGTCTAGATATACTTTCTTCTCAAAATATATTAGTACTATATTATTCAATATTTTACCATAGCATTATAAATTCTCAGTGTGCTTCTACTATAGAGGCAGAATTAAGTTTAATTCTGTTTCCCTATAGCTAAAAATAAGGCAAATTAACTTCTGAATTGACCTTAACAAGTAGTAACTTCTCTTCAAGGCACTGAGTAAGTTTCCACAGCAGGCAGTTGACTCTCCTTGGCAAACTTTTTATCTTTACACGTCTTCCATTTCTAAATTCATTAAGCCCTTCAAAATTCCTTTTCTTTCTTTTTTTTTTTTGTTAGTAGTTGTCTCATACAAAACTTATTCATGATAGAATATTATGCAGCCATAAAAAAGAATGAGTTCATGTCTTTTGCAGGGACATGGATGAAGCTGGAAACAATCATCCTTAGCAAACTAACACAGGAACAGAAAACCAAGCACTGCATGTTCTCACTCATAAGTGGAAGGTGAACAATGAGAACCCATGGACACAGAGAAGGGAACATCACACACCAGGGCCTGTCGATGGGTGGGAAGAAAGAGGAGTGAGAGCATTAGGACAAATACCTAATGCATTCGGGGCTTAAAAACTAGATGGCAAGTTGATAGGTGCAGCAAACCATGATGACACATGTATACCTATGTAAGAAACCTGCACATTCAGCACATGTATTCCAGAACTTAAAGTTAAATAAAAACTAAAAAAATTTTTTTAATTTAAACTTATTTTGTTTAGCTTTAAAAATAATAGTTTATTTTTAAATTACTTGATTAGACAACTAATTTTCAGATTTCTTAAACATGCATTTGACGTAGATTTTCAAGAACAAGTTTCCAAGAAAATCAAAATATTGTGAAGTGATTGGCTAGTGGAAAGAGAAGAAGTAGACCCTCCTGGAATTGTATAAGGATGCATCCTTTCCACGAACGGTAACTGAAACCTTCTGAAGGACCACTTATTGCCCTATGCTTGATAGAACAAGAAAGAGTCAGGCTCTACCAGGTTCACACAACTCTTTCTAAGCCCCAAATTTTAGTTTCTCTTATTATGGCAAACTGCCACCTGGAAGAAACCTAATTTTTTTTTTCAAATATCTATCTTTTATTTCTTTTGTATAACTGAAACATTGTATCCTATGACCAACATATCTCCATTCTAATCACCACCCCCCAGCATCTGATAACCATCATTCTATTCTCTGCTTCTGTGAGTTTGAATGTTTTAGATTTTACTTGTAAGTGAGAACATGACATATCTGTCTTTCTGTGCCTGGCTTATTTCATTTAGCACAATATCCTTCAGATTCATCCATAATGTTTCAAATGACAGATTTTTCTTCTTCTTAAAGGCTGAATAGTATCTCACTGTGTGTACATACCACATTTTCTTTGTTCATTCACCTGTTGACATACACTTAGGTTGATTCTGTACCTTGGCTATTACAGTGCTGCATTAAACATGGAGTGCAAATATTTCCTTGACATACTAGTATCATATCCTTTAGACACATAAGCAGAAGTAAAATTGCTCAATCATGAGGTAATTCTATTTTTTGAGAAACCTCCACAAAGTGTTCAGTAATGGCTATATTCCTCTTTTGGTGACTTTTAAGAAAAACAAAATAATTATTCATTTTACAAAACAATTGCAAAAAAAAAAGCTAAAGAGGCAGAACAAAGTGACTTTTTTCAGCTTAGAAAAAAATGCCATGAAATATGTGAAAATACTTGACATATAGAAATATGATTTTACCTTGAAGGACAATAGTCACATTGTTCACCATCGTCAGGTGTCCATAAGCCTATCTTTCACATATGTTCTTTTAGTGGATGTTTGCCCACTCTGATGAATTAAAGAGCAGTAGGTGAATTCTCTGTTAGGGCAGCAATAGTCACTTAAGTTTATTCAACATGTGAGTGCACTATCAACGTAACACTACAGGGTGACAGTTGTCTGAGATCTTACAGTGATAATTTAAAAAGAATCAGTATCACTGAGTTCCCTCTGACAGAATTTTATTGAAACTAACTGGATTTTCAGAATTATCAAGAAAACAGGTACAATTGCATACCTGAGTGCATTCTAATTAGTATTATTATGACTAATAGATTTCTTTTTTACATTGACCTTTTTCTGTGTACATTTACCCATTTTTTGACTATGCTGAAATGTGAAACTGTTCTCATCAAATTGGACTAAAGAGATAAAAATGATAATTTTTTGAGCTATATCAAACTATGTCTGGGGGAAAATGCAAAAAAAAGGTAGATACTTCTGTTCCAAGTACAGTCTTACCACAAAAAAGTACTGATCATACAGATAAGTCTCTAAAACTTGAACAAAGCAGCACTTTCTCTTTTTGTTCTCTTTTTTTTTAATTTTTAATTTTTATTTTTTACTGTACTTTAGGTTCTGGGGTACATGTGCAGATCATGCAGGATAGTTGCATAGGTATATACACGGCCAGGTGGTTTGCTGCTTCCATCCCCCCATCACCTATATCTGGTATTTTTCCCCACGTTATCCCTCAACACCCTCCCCATCCCCCACTGCCTGTTCCATGACCACTCGCAACAGACCCCAGTGTGCTATGATCCCCTCCCTGTGTCCACATGTTCTTCTTGTTCAACACCCATCTATGAGTGAGAACATGCAGTGTTTGATTTTCTGTTCTTGTGTCAGGTTGCTGAGAAAGATGGTTTCCAGATTCATCCATATCCTCACAAAGGACATGAACTCAACATTTTTTATGACTTCGTAGTATTCCATGGTGTATATGTGTCACATTTTCTTTATCTAGTCTATTGTTGATGGACATTTGTGTTGGTTCCAAGTCTTTGCTATTGTAAACGGTGCCATAATGAACCTAGGTGCACATTGGTCTTTATGATAGAACGATTTATAATCCTTTGGGTATATACCCAGTAATGGAATTGCTGGGTCAAATGGTATTTCTATTTCTAGGTCCTTGAGGAGTTACCACACTGTCTTCCATAATGGTTGAACTAATTTACACTCCCACCAACAGTGTAAAACTGTTCCTAATTCTCCACATCTTCTCCAGCACTGTTGTCTCCAGATTTTTTAATGATCACTATTCTAGCTGGCTTGAGATGGTATCTCAATGTAATTTTGATTTGCATTTCTCTAATGATCAGTGATGATGAGCATTTTTTCATATGTTTGTTGGCCTCATATATGTCTTCTTTTGAAAAGTATCTGTTCATATCTTTTGCCCACTTTTGAATGGGTTTATTTTGTGTAAATCTGTTTTAATTCTTTGTAGATTCTGGATATGAGACCATTGTCAGATGGGTAGATTGCAGAAATTTTTCCCATTCTGTTGGTTGCCTGATCGAGTTAATGATTGTTTCTTTTGCTGTACAGAAGCTCTGACGTTTAATTAGATCCCATGTGTCTATTTTGGCTTTTGTTGCCATTGCTTTTGGTGTTTTAGTCATGAAGTCCTTGCTTATGCTTACGTCCTGAATGGTTTTACCTAGGTTTTCTTCCAGGGTTTTTATAGTGTTAGGTCTCACGTTTAAATCTCTAATCCATCTGGAGTTAATTTTAGTATAAGGTGTCAGGAAGGGGTCCAGTTTCTGCTTTCTGCACATTGCTAGCCGGTTTTCCCAACACCATTTATTAAACAGGGAATCCTTTCCCCATTGCTTGTTTCTGTTATGTTTGTCAAAGATCAGATGGTTGTAGATGTGTGGTGTTGATTCTGAGGCCTCTGTTCTGTTCCATTGGTCTTTGTCTCTGTTTTGGTACTAGTACCATGCTGTTTTGATTACTGTAGCCTTGTAGTATAGTTTGAAGTCAGGTAGCGTGATGCCTCTGACTTTGTTGTTTTTCCTTAGGATTGTCTTGGCTATGTGGTCTCTCTTTTGGTTCCATATGAAGTTTAAAGTGGTTTTTTTCAGTTCTTTGGAGAAGGTCATTGCTAGCTTAATGGGGATAGCAATGAATCTATAAATTACTTTGGGCAGTATGGCCATTTTCACGATATTGATTCTTCCTAACCATGAGCATGGAATGTTTTTCCATCTGTTTGTGTCCTCTCTTATTTCCTTGAGCAGTGGTTCATAGTTCTCCTTGAAGAAGTCCTTTACATCCTTTGTTAGTTGTACTCCAGGGTATTTTATTTTCTTTGTAGCAATTGTGAATGGGAGTCTGCTCTTGATTTGAATCTCTTTAAGTCTGTTATTGGTGTATAGGAATGCTTGTGATTTCTGCACATTGATTTTTGTATCCTGAGACTTTGCTGAAGCTGCTTATCAGTTTCAGGAGATTTTGGGCTGAGATGATGGGGTCTTCTAAATATGCAATCATGTCATCTGCAAATAGAGATAATTTGACTTCCTCCTTTCCTAACGAAATACCCTTTATTTCTTTTTCTTGTCTAATTGCTCTGGCTAGAACTTCAAATACTATATTGAATAGGAGTGGTGAGAGAGGGCATCCTTGTCTAGTGCCAGATTTCAAAGGGAATACTTTTAGTTTTTGCCCATTCAGTATGATATTGGCAGCAGGTTTGTCATAAATAGCTTTTATTATTTTGTGATATGTTCCATTGATATCTAGTTTATTGAGAGTTTTTAGCATAAAGGGCTGCTGAATTTTCTTGAAGGCCTTCCCTGTATCTATTCAGATGATCATGTGGGTTTTTTCTTTGATTCTGTTTATGTGATGGATTACATTTATAGACTTGCATATGTTGAACCAGGCTTGCATCCCCAGGATGAAGCCTACTTGATCGTAATGGATTCGCTTTTTGATGTGCTGGTGATCAACCGCAGGGGCTGAAGAACAGTAAGGGTTGCTGCCAGTTTCTTCTTCTCTCATCTTTGTCCCAGAAGGGTACCCACCAGATGTCAGCTTTAGCTCTCCTTTATGAGTGCCTCTTTGGATACACAGGGGTCAGGGAACTGCTTGAGGACACAGTCTGTCCCTATAGGAACTCAAGTGCTGAGCTGGGAGCTCCGTTGTTCCATTTAGAGTTTCTGGGCAGGTATATTTAAGCCTGCTGCAGTGGAACTCATAAGTGCCTTTTTCCCCAGGTGCTCTGTGCTGGGCAGGTGGGGCTTTATTTATAAGTTCCTAACATGCTGCTGCCTTTTTTTCAGAGATGTCCTCCCCAGCAAGGTGGTAGTCTAGCCACAGTCTGCCAGCAAGGGCATTACTGAGCTACTGTGGGCTCTGCCCAGCTGCAGTGTGAACTTCCTGTTAGGACTGCCTCAGTAGTGGCGGAGTTCCTCTGTAATGGTGGACGCCCTTCCCCCCACAAAGCTGGACATTCCTGGGTCCAGCTGCACTTCCTGTGAAACTCTCAATCCAGAGCATTTCAGATTGCTGGTCTTTGTTGTGGGTAGGACCTGCTAAGTCAGATCATCTGGCTACCTGTTTCAGTCACCTTTTTTTTCAGTTGAATGGGCGTCTCTGTATCCCAGGCATTCTGGGTGCCTGTTGAAACAGCCATCCAGATTTGTGTGAGTTTTGTGCAGAGACTCGCTGCACCAGCTAAAACAGCCATGCTGGAAACTTGTGGCACTTTTCAGCCTGGGAATATCCTTGTCTGTGGGCAGTAAAAACTCTTTTGAAAATGCAGTGATGACTCACCCTCAGCATTCTTCTCACTGCGAACTGCATTCCAGATCTTTTCCTATTTGGCCATCTTCCCTTTCTCAGTTATTTCTTAATATATCCTTCTAGCATTATCTTTCTACCTGTACAAATAAATAAAAAAGTAAATATACATATATATACATGCCCCTTTTGTTTTTCTTACACAAATATTAACATGCTATAATTTATCCTGTCACTAGGTTTTTCTATTTCAGAATATATCTTAAAGCTTTTTTTATACCAGTACATAAAATATTTCCTTAAAATAATATTTTATTGTATGTTTGTAAACAGTTAACTTAATTAGACTCTAATTGATGTATGTTAAAGGTGTTTTAAAAGTCTCTTTTAAAAATATATAATAATATATGCCCATCTAGTTTTGTTAATTTCACAAATTAATTAATAATATGTCTAGTTTTATTAATTTTATGGGAAAAAATCTTTAAAGTGGATTTTTTTGTAAGAGGGTATATTAAATATAGTTTGAATAGATATTCCTAATTGCTCTCTACGAAAAAATGTATCAATTTGTATTCCCTCTGTTAACATACTCATTATTTGACTTAATTTTAGATGATTCAAACCTTCTGCAATCATAGCTAAATCTTGTCTACTTTTTATGAAGGAATAGAACTTTAGATGTAAGATGACACAGTTAATGTTTTTAGTTAACACATTTTAGAAGACATGTTACGTTGGAAAAAAATAGAATGTCTTTATGATTTTTTTTTATCTACCACCCATTCATTTCTGAGATTTTATAAAGCAACCTTGTTCAACATACTGGATTGGGAGAGTGTAAGTTGTTAGTCTAAATTAATATTAATATGTATTCTAAAAGGACAGGGACAGAATGTATATTTTATGCCATTTCAGAAACAGTAAGAAGTTCAGATTATTGTGAGCATTCATTAATATTGTATCAAATCAAACATGAAGTTTTACTGAAATAAAGAAGAGACCAAAAAAGATTCCATAGTTTCAACCTTTACTGTTCTGTAGGAAACTCATTGAGAGTATGACTTGAAAATTATTAAAAATGCATTCCCTACTGTTCATTGTAGATATAAGTTTAGTCTTATTTTTACTGTAAAAAGCAAAATTAGGAAATGTAAAGGGCTCATATATTACCCATAGACAGAAAATTATCACTCATTTTCTTTTTTTTCTTTTTAGACCAACCAAAACCGGCTCCAAGTAAGTGTACCATTTTAGAATTTTAAGAATGTCCTATTTCATTGTTTCAGTTTCATAATTTCTTTGAGTTATAAATGAAGTTAAAAAGGTATGGTATGTTTGTTAATGTAGTAGCCATTATACTATTACCATATAAGTGAGTCTGGTTGACAAAGGATATTGTGTGTCCAGGCATACCTTGGAGACAAAAAGTACAACCAAAGGAAAATGGGTACAGCAAGAAGCCATAGACCAATAAGCACATGAAAAGATGTTCAGTGATTAAAAAAATGCAATTCAAGGAAAATTGGATATCATTGTATTGGCATACCTCGAGATGTTGCAGGTTTCATTCATACCACCACAATAAAGTGAATATAAACAAAAAAGTGAATATAAAGTGAATATAAGTCACACAATTTTTTGTTTTCCTAGTGCACATGAAAGTTATGTTTATACTATACCGCAGTCTATTAAGTGTGCAAGAGGATTATGTCTAAAAAATGTACATAGCTTAATTTAAAAATATTTTGTTGCTAAATTACTTTTATTTTAACCTTCATCATCTGAACCTTCAGCAAGTTGCAATACTTTTGCTGCTGAAAGGTCTTGTCTCGATGTTGATGGGTGCTGATTGATGAAGGTGGTAGTTTCTAAAGGTTAGGGTAGCTGTGGTAATTTCTCAAAATAAGACTCAATAAAATTTGGCACATTGACTCTTTCACAAAAGATTTCTCTATAGTACCTGTAGCTATTTTACAGCATTTTACTCACAGTAGAACTTCTTTCAAAATGAGTAAACATCTCACACTTGGCTTCTGCTTTATCAACTAAGTTTATGGAATATTCTAAATCCTTTGTTGTCATTTCAACAATGTTCACAACATCTTCACCAGGAATAGATTCTATATCAAGTATCCATTTTCTTTTCTCATCTATGAGAAATAACTCCTCATCTGTTCAAGATTGATCATGGATTGAAGCAATTCGGTCACCACTTCTTATTCTAATTCTTTTGTTACTTCCAGCACATTTGCAGTTACTTCTACTGAATCCTTGAATCTCTCAAAGTGATTCATAAGAGTTGGAATCCATTTCTTTCAAACTCCTGTTGGTACTGACATTTGGACTCCCTCATGGGTCACAAATGTTCTTAATGGCATCTAGAAAGGTGACTCCTTTCCAGAAGACTTTCAATTTCCTTTGCACAGATTCATCAGCTGAGTCACTATATATGACACCTATAGCCTTATGAAATGTATTTATTAAGTAGTAAGACTTGAATGTCAAAATTACTCCTTCGTCCCATAGGCTAGAGAATGGATGTTGTGTTCACAGGCATGAAAACAATATTAATCTCCTTGTATATCTCCATTAGAGATCTTGAGTTACCAGGTGCATTGTCAATGAGCCATAGTATTTTGAAAGGAATCTTTTTTCTTAGCAGTAGGTCTCAACGGTTGACTTAAAACAGTCAGTAAATCATGCTGTAAACAGATGTGCTGTCATCTAGATTTTGTTATTCCAGTGATAGAGCTCAGGCAGAGTGGATTTAGCATAATTCTTAAGGGACCTAGAATTTTCAGAGTGATAAATAAGCTCTGGCTTCAACTTCAAGTCACCAGTTTCATTAGCCTACAACAAGAGAATCAGCCTGTCTTTTGAGGATTTGAAGCCAGATATTGACTTTTCTCTCTAGCGATGAAAGTTCTAGATGTCATCTTCTTTCAATAGAAAACTATTTGTTAAGTTGTTGTTGTTGTTGTTTTAAATACAGGGTCTCACTCTGTCACCAGGCTGGAGTCCAGTGGGGGGATCATAGCTCACTACAGCCTCAAACTCCTTGGCTCAAGCGAGCCTCCCTAGAAGGCTATTTTGTCTACATTGAAAGCTTATTGTTTATTGTAGCCACCTTGGTCAATTATCTTAGCTAGATCCAGATAACTTTCTGCAGCTTCTATATCAGTATTTGCTGCTTCACCTTGAACTTTTATGTTACACAGATGGCTTCTTTACTTAAATTTCATGAACCAACCCTGCTAGCTTCCAACTTGTCTTCTGCAGCTTCCTTACTTCTCTCGGCCTTCACAGATTTGAAGAGAGTTAGGGCCTTGCTATAGATTGAGTTTTGGCTTAAGGGAATGTTATAGCTGCTTTGGTTTTCTATTCAGCCCACTAAAACTTTCTTTGTCTCAGCAATAAGGCTGTTTCCCTTTCTTAACATTTATGTGTTCACTGGAGTAACACTTTGACTTTCCTTCAAGAACTTTTCCTTTGCATTCACAATCTTAATCATTTCTAATTTCTGATTTAAGGTGAGTGATGTATAAGTCTTTCTTTCTTGTGAATACTTTGAGGCCATTGTAGGGTTACTAACTAGCCTAATTTCAAAATTATTGAGTTCTTAGGAAACAGAAAGGCCTAAAGAAAAGGGAGAGAGAACTTGTGAATGGCAGTCCCAATACACACTTTCATTAAGTTTATCACCTTATATAGGTGTGGTTTGAGGCACCCAAAACAATTACAGTAGTAACATCAAAGATCACTGATCACAGATCAACATAACACATATAATAGTAATGAAAATTTTAAAATATTGTGAGAATTACCAAAATGAGACAGGGAAATGTGAAGGAAGCAAATGCAGCTGGAAAAATTACACCAGTAGACTTAATTATATGGGGTTGCCACAAACTTTCAACTTGTAAAAAATGTGATACTTGAGAAGCGCAATTAAGTGAAGCACGATAAAATGAGTATGCCTGTATTATACTCATTAATCCTTGAACATATATTTATTGAGCACCTATTAGAAATATGACACTGAACCAGGATATATGAGGGAATGCATATCATGTTTTCTGTTGATATACCTGATTTACTAACACATTTACCATGATAACCAATACCCATGCAGAAAAAGGTAATTGTATCTCTCTCTTATCTACTTTCAATTTTTTGTTCAGATGTATTGAATCAACACAGTATGAAGATCCCTCTAATAGTTATTATGTGGGTTGAGAAAAATTAAGAGCACATAATATATGTCCTCAATTTATTTAATTTTAACACATTAGCTTTTTATTTTCTAGTTTTTTTAAAAGCCCTGAGGTACACTTTATTTTGTAATTCAAAATCACTAGGGTTTTCTGGACATTTTAAACAATTATAAAAATGCAACGGTGAACAATGAAGCTATGAAGCTATTTATTTTATACTATTCAAGTATTCAGACTGTATCCTGGATTAAAACTTGAACATTTCAATCCCAAGTGTATCTGGATGTTTTATTTACATGTTTTAATACCCAGAACTAACCTGTTTTCTTAACAGCATATGACAGATTCCTTAATAATGCAGCTACAATTTACTTCTTAACGAATTAAATGTCAATTTTAAACATTAAGTACAGCATTTATGCTGGAGAAATTCTCTAGCATAGTTTGTATTATTGCTACTAACATGAACACTCTTACCAAAATCAAGGATTGAAATTCAAACTAGAGTGCTAATATGAAACATCACTATAAAGCCATTTAAAAATACTATATTTTTATGAAAGATTATTCATCGTATGCCATCATTGTTATAAAATACTTTAATTCCTTTTTATGAATTTTGAAAATAGCTCCCTAAAATAGTTATGTAAGACTGATTAAACTGATATCATGTTTATAGAAAACATTGATATTTTATGAGAGATATTTCTTAATCTTTTAGAGAATTTTTATTTTCCAGAAACGTTATTGCTTGAAATTATTTGTGAAAGAAAGTTGAAAAAAAACTTGCCAGGTTATACGTAGAAATACTAATCTGTAAGTTTACTGAAAGAATGAGAAGAAAGTGTGGTTCTGAATTATCATAGGCAAAAAGCAAATATAATTTTATGTCTTCTAACACTTATCACACTGTAGTCACCATGAATTGAGTTTGTTTTTGTTATATTTTTAGTCTCACCCCACGACCCCGCTCAATTGCATTTCTGACAGCATCTTATAAATGAAGATGCTTTAATAAATATTCTATGAATGAATGGTTGCATGCATCCATGAAGATTAAAAATTTGTGTAGCAGATTTAAAACTTGTAATTAAGAAAATCAAAGAATTTAGAATTGATTAATTAAACCATGTATGTTTTTTACTTTTCATTTTATTTTATTTTTAACTTTGTGAGTACATAGTAGTTGTATATATTTACGGGTACATGAGATATTTTGATATAGGCATACAATGCATAATAATCAAATCAAAGTAAATGGGGTATCCATCACATCAGCACTTATCATACTTTTGTGTAAACATTCTACTATTTTAGTTACTTTAAAAAGTACACCAAATTATTATCGTTGACTGTAATTATCCTGTTCTATCAAGTACTAGATCTTATTTATTCTATCTAGCCACTTCTATCATATTTAAGTAGACTTTAGATTTGTTGAAACTTTGTTTTATTTTCAAAATAGATGTATAGTTACAGTTATCAGAAATATTAATCACGAGTACATTTCTTTGCCATTTTGAGTATACATGCCTATTGTAATTTAGGAGGAAATATAAGAAGATAAGTTTCAGTTGTCTGCTATTGAATAAAAAACTATACTTTTTCCTTTATTTCTTTTTTCTTTTTTTTTTTTACTTTTTTTTTTCTAAAGAAGAAACATCAGAAGTCACAGAATCAGGTAAATATTTACATTTTCAAAGGCAATAAGATAGAGTGGTGGAAACAGTATGTAAATTTCAGTCTCTAGCTGTATAACATTTAGAAAATCCCTTAGTTGCTCAAATTCCAGATATTCTAAACTGCAGAACAGGCATAATGACGTCCCAAAAGGCTTGTTAGGACTAAATGATGCAACATGTCCACTCTTACTACATACAAACTTGTAAGCCACTATTAAATATTGTTTTTCTTCCCACATTTGTCTAAAAAGCACAGCAAGAAAGTTATCAATTTACCAAGACTACTTTGAAAACTGGATCCACATTTTTTCTTAGAAATATTATGTTATTTTTTATTGCTTTTATTCATTAGTTTACGAGTATTCAACATGCCAGGCAAATTCTTATTTCCTAAAGGTAAAAATTTAACATGTAGTTGTTTTCCCTGTGTTTCTAGTTTAAACTAATTAACAAAGGCATGCCTCATTCTAGCTTCTCTTCAAAGCATGTAAGAAAAAGTGAGGAGGTAGGAAAGAGGGTCATGCCTGTAAGTAACCAAACTACTCAGGAGGGTGAGGAGGGAGGATCCCTTCAGCCCAGGAGTTTGAGGGCATATAGAAAGACACTGTCTCAAAAAAAGAGGAAAAGGAAGGGGAGGAGGGAAAAAAGAAGTAGGAGGAAGAAGAGGAATAAAGGACTTGGAGAAGGAAGCAGAAGAGAAGGAGGAGGAGAAATTATGACAAAATAGGTGACTACATAAGCAGAATGACCAAGCATAACAAAAAATGAAATGGGATAGTCATGACTCCCTCCACTCATAGGATTAAGTCTCATCTCCAACTGTTTACTCCAAGAATGAATAAAAAAGTCATGTTTTTTAAAATGATGATTTCTTCTTGTTTTCCCCCCAGGGAAGAAGAAACCTGAAAAATCTGAAAAAGAAAGTAAAGGTAAAGATGACATTTTAAGATATGTACATCAAATTAGCCACAAAAACAAAGGGAGAAAAAATACAATTATACAAATTATATGACTTAAAAACAGTTGATGAAAATGAAGACATGGATTTTATAGCACGTATTATAATTGCAGTACATTACAATTCATCATGCAAAATATATAGGTATTACATTTTTAATAAACACGTAAAAGGAATAGGAATGTAAAACCAAAAGCAAACTCTACCTGTTACTAATAAATTAAAGCTATAGACTTCTTTTCATAATTACTCCTGAACTGTGAATATTGGCTACACAAAATTTAATTCCTCACCTTAAGAAGACTTGTTAATAAATATATTACTTTGTTATGAAGAATGTGGGAAAGATCCAAAATCAACAATTAGAAGAACTAGAGAAGAAGCAAGAACAAACAAATTCAAAAGCTAGCAGAAGTCAAGAAGTAACTAAGATCAGAGCAGAACTGAAGGAGATAGTGACACACACAAAAAAAACCCTTCAAGAAAATCAGTGAATCCAGGAGCTGGTTTATTAAAATGATTAACAAAGTATATAGAACACTAGCCAGACTAACAAAGAAGAAAAGAGAGAAGAATCAAGTAGACATAATAAAAAATAATAAAGGGGATGTCACTACTGATCCCATAGAAACTACCGTCATAGAATAATATAAACACCTCTATGCAAATAAATTAGAAAATCTAGAAGAAATGGATAAATTCCTGGACATACATACCCTCCTAAGACTAAACCAGGAAGAAGTTGAATCCCTGAATAGACCAATAACAAGTTCTGAAATTGAGGCAGTGATTAATAGCCTACTAAAAAAAATAAAACAAAATAAACCCAGGACCAGATGGGTTCACAGCAGAATTCTACTAGAGGTACAAAGAGTAGCTGGTACCATTCCTTTTGAAACTATTCCCAAAAATAGAAAAAGAGGACTCCCTAAATAATTTTATGAGGCCAATATCATCCTGATATGAAAACCTGGCAGAGACATAACAGACAAAGATAATTTCAGGTCAATATCCCTGATGAACATTGATACAAAAATCCCCAATAAAATACTGGCAAACTGAATCCAGCACACATCAGAAAGTTTATCCACCATGATCAGGTCAGCTTCACCCCTGGGATGAAAAGCTGGTTCAACATACGCAAATCAATAAACATAATCCATCACATAAATAAAACCCATGACAAAAACCACATGATTATCTCGATAGATGCGGAAAAGGCCTTTGATAAAATTCAACACCCATTCATGCTAAAAATTCTCAATAAAGTAGGTATTGATGGAACTATCTCAAAATAATAAGAGCTCATTATGACAAACCCAGAGCCAATATCATACTGAATGGGCAAATGTTGGCACAAGGGATTTGGCCAGGGAATTAGCAAAAGAAAGAAAGAAATGGTATTCAAATAGGAAAAGAGGATGTCAAATTGTTGCTGTTTACAGATGACATGATTATATATTTAGAAAATCCCATCATTATAGCCCAAAAACTCCTTGAGCTGATAAGCAACTACAGAAAAGTCTCATGATACAAAATCAATGTACAAAGTTCACAAGCATTCCTATACACCAATAATAGAGCCAAATCATGAGTGAACTTGCATTCACAATTGCTATGAAGAGTATAAAATACCTATGAATACAACTTACAAGGAAATTGAAGGACCTCTTCAAAGAGAACTACAAACCACTGCTCAAGGAAATAAGAGAGGACACAAACAGACAGAAAACCATTCCATGCTCATGGATAGGAAGAATCAATATCGTGAAGATGGCCATATTGCCCAAGTAATTTACAGATTTAATGCTATTCACATTAAGTTGCTATTGACTTTCTTCACAGAATTAGAAAAATTACTTTCAATTTCATATGGAGCCAAAAAAGAGCCTGTATATCCAAGACAATCCTAAGCAAAAGGAACAAAGCTGGAGGCATCATGCTACCTGACTTCAAACTATACTGCAAGGCTACAATAACCAAAACAGCATGGTACTGGTACCAAAGCAGATACATAGGCCAATAGAATAGAACAGAGGCCTCAGAAATAACACCACATATCTACAACCATCTGATCTTTAAGAAACCTGACAAAAACAAGCAATGGGGAAAGGATTCCCTATTTAATAAATGGTTTTGGGAAAATTGGCGACCCATATGTAGAAAACTGAAACTGGACCCCTTCATTACACCTTATTCAAAAATTGACTCAAGATAGATTAAAGACTTAAATGTAAGACCTAAAACCATAAAAACCCTAAGAGAAAACCTAGGCAATACCATTCAGGACATAGGCATTGACAAAGACTTCATGACTAAAACACCAAAAGAAATTGCACCAAAAGCCAAAATTGACAAGTGCGGATCCAATCAAACTAAAGAGCTTCTGCACAGCAAAAGAAACTATCACCAGAGTGAACAGACAACCTACAGAATGGGAGAAAATGTTTGCAATCTATCCATCTGACAAGGGACTAGTATCCAGAATCTACAAGGAACTTAAACAAATTTACAAGAAGAAAGACAACCCATCCAAAAGTGGACAAAGAATGTGAACAGACACATCTCAAAAGAAGACATTTATGCAGCCAACAAACATATGAAAAAAAAACTGATCATCACTGGTCATTAGAGAAATGCAAATCAAAACCACAATGAGATACCATCTCATGGCAATTAGAATAGCCATCATTAAAAAGTCATGAAACAACAGATGCTGGAGAGGCTGTGAAGAAATAGGAATATTTTTACAGTGTTGATAGGAGTATAAATTAGTTTAACCATTGTTGAAGACAGTGTGGAGATTCCTCAAGGATCTAGAACCAGAAATATCATTTGATCCAGCAATTCCATTACTGGGTACATACTCAAAAGATTATAAATGATTCTATTATAAAGACACATGCCTGTGTATGTGTATTTAAGCACTATTTACAATAGCAAAGACTTGGAACCATGTAAATGCCCATCCATGACAGACTGGATAAAGAAAATGTGACACATATACACCATGGAATACTATGCAGCCATAAAAAAGAATGAGTTCATGTCCTTTGCAGGGACATGGATGGAGGTGGAAACCATCATTCTCAGCAAACTAACACAGGAACAGAAAACCAAACACCGCATGTTCTCACTCATAAGTGGAAGTTGAGCAATGAGAACATATGGGCACAGGGAGGGGAACATCACACTCCGGGATTTCTTGGGGGGTGTGGGGCTAAAGGAGGGATAGCATTAGGAGAAATACCTAATGTAGATGTTGGGTTGATGGGTGCAGCAAATCACCATGAAACAGGTACACCTATGTAACAAACCTGCATGTTCTGCACATGTATACCAGAACTTAAAGTATAATTTAAAAGATAAATAAATAAATAAATATATTACCCTGTTACTATTTCTTCTATACAGAAAAAGCCGATATGAAGCACTATAAAGAAGAAAAAGGTAATTTTTTAAAAGAATGAAAAATAGAATGCAAAGCCCTGAAGCTAAAATATTTTAAGTCAAAATGTATTTATATCATTTGAAAAAAAAAAACCCTTTTTTAAAATGTATGGGATGAGTGCAAGTCTGATTAAAAGAAGAAATGTGATAGTTAATTGGTGGATATGAAGTAACGGCTTTCTCAAAGAAGCAATGGATGGTAGGCCAATGCATGCAAATAAGCATTGATTTATTGTGCTATTGATGAGCAAGGTAGAAAGTGAATCACAATGATGCCTTTTTTCTTAACATTGGGTTTATTTATTTAGCAAACTACACCATTTAATATGACAATTACTAATTTGAGTATAATTATCCAAAAAGCTTGCAAGGTCTTAACTGTCAAATAAATAATCTATTGGATCATTAGGAGAACATTCTTAGACATATAAGAATAATCGTCAATGACAAAATAACTCTTTTTTTGTTTATCTTCAAATCCAGTTAATCAGAATGACCCAATTTTCATATATTCTAGTTAATTTTCTTCCTACATTCATGTTATACCTCTGCTTATAAAACAATGTTTAGTGCTAACACTTATTTTTGTTGAGTACCTGTTGGATAGAAGACAAAATTTTTGAAAATCACCTTGAGAAAATATTTATAACACTTAAATTATCCTCATGTCTTTAAAACTTAGTGTTGAATTGAGACAAAATTTTTATGAAAATTTACTTTAAAAATTTATATTTTAATTTACATTTTCCTTATTGACAGTCTCAACAAGAAAAGAAAGTCTTCAATTACACAATGTGACAAAAGGTAATCTTGAATTACATAAGTACTATGTTGGTATGGAAATATCTGAATTATGTTGTTGCTTAATATTAATATTAAATTATTTTGAAACAAAGAAATCTAGAAGATACACACTTCTACTAGCAGAGGAAGTAGACAGGTAGAAAATCTAGCAGAAAGCTTACATTTCAGTAGAAAATAAGAAAATGCAAAGAAATCATAACTGTTAGCAGCATATAAGATGACCAAAATATTCTGTTACACATCAGAAGAAAAAGTTTACAATTACAAAAGACTTTTAGCATAAGTAATGTCAAAAGTTATATGGTAGTAAAAATAAATGTAACTGGGATTTATTTTATCTATGACTAAATAACATGTAGTTAATGTCATGAATATATTTTTTATTATTTATAAATTCAACCTTTAAATTAATTCTACCTAGACACAAAATAGGCAAATGCCAGCATGAACAATGCAGATTTTTTTTCTTAAAAAGAGAATGACGAATGATCTGTTTGTTGATATTATTATCATAAAACTATAAATAAGGTTAATAACTAAATTATGTAGCCTTATGCAAATTCAATTACTTAAAAAAGTGCTGTAAATTCTAAGGTGCTAGGTAAACATGTCATACCTAAGCCAACTATTTTCATTCATAGCGAATATATAGATCTCTAGTAGCGGGAGGAAAAGCTTTGTTTTTCACTGACTCCCTTTCACTGCTCACTGTGCTGTGTATTCCTGAAATTACTAGACACATCTAGACATATCATTTCACATAAAATTATTAATAATGTGTTTATAGGTATCACTAATAAGTGGTAAAACTTTCAATGGTAGGGCAAATTACATTTGTAGAATAATATAGGGGCATAATTTTTATACTGAAACATTATTTTAAATATTGTTTAATATCCTTTGAGATAATCAGCCAGAAGGATGAAAAAAATACTTAATTAGAAAACATATGGCTGTATCTTTTTCCATTATTAGTTTACTTAATCCTTAGTAAAGCCCAATTATCATGCCCAGTTTAAAGACAAGGTAAGTACAGTGAAAGAAAATCTAACATCTCAAGAGTGTTTATATGGTACAGACAAGATTTGGCTCCAAGTTTGTATGTTTCCAAACACTATAATGGTTAAGGCCATCTATTCACACTTCAGTATTCTATTATGCTGCTGCAAATAAAAGGGAAAGTTTTCTGCCAATCAGAGCAACCCAAGGATGGAGTATATTGTACTTTGCCTCCAAGGGGGTGATCTGTTAGAGATCTGACTGGAGGAAATCTCTGAAACTCATCTGTAAAAGGGATTCAGAATTTGGATTCAGACTTATTAGTCTGTTATGTGAATCTATCATTTTAATGTCTTCATATTGGAAAACACAGTGGAGAAAAATGATTACATATGAAAGCACAAGTCGAACCCAGAGATAGTCGAGAGCAGACATATTCTTATTCATTCCTTCATTTAACAGATAGTTCATTGTATTCAGTGAAAGTTTATTTTTTCCCTAAATTCCTGTCTTCTTTATCAAAGCTAGTATTTTTAAAGAAAAAAAATAACATGTTAGTCTTAGTGAAATATTTTTCTAAATTATTTATTTCATAACTTTGTGCATGAAGCATACTACTGTAATAATACTAAAAATACGTGTCCCAGCTGAAAATGTTTTTTTAAATTAGAAATAAGTTAATTTTTATAAATTTTTAATCCTTAGGTTTATTTTAGAAACTCTACAAATCTCAAAATAAATCATGTAATGCAGGTTGCTTAAAAATTATATTTTCTAGCCTGGCTCTTTAAATGAGACTAATGTTAGAACAGAGATGTTTCTAGTCTTGTTCAAGAAGTTAAAATGTCTGCTCTAGTATTTGGGACAATAATTTTACCTTAGTTATTTTGTCCTACATATGGTTTAATAGAAAAGCATATTTCTTTGAAGAAGAATAACATCTCATGGAAATAAATAAATTATTATTAAAAAGTAAACTTATTTTGCATATTGCTTTTTAAGATTTGTTTTATAGTCTGGTAATTATCTATTAAAGAAAATTAATTCTAAATAATATATTTTATAAAGTTTGGGAATTTAAAAGAAAATATTTAGCTGTCTCATAATACAAAGTAATTTTATTCAAGTTAAATATAATAATAGTTGATCCCAAACACTTACTTAATTTAACAAAGATCCTGATTTAGCAAGAGTATTTAAAAAGCATATATATTTTGTGACCCTTTGATGAATAGCTTTTCTTGATAACCAACATATTTTCTTAGACAAAATAGATTAACCAACATATTCAAAGATCAGCCAGGCATAATGGCTCACACCTGTAATCCCAGCTACTTGGGAGGAAGGGGAGGGAGGATTGCTTGAGCACAGGAATTTGAGGCTGCAGTGAGCTATGATTGTACCACTTCATGTCAGCCTGGGCAACTGAGACCTCATCTCTAAATAAAAATTTTAAAACAATTAAAAATTAAACAAAGACTCATGTTGACAGGCAATAGAGGACTATATTTCTTCAGTGACTCTTAAATAATAAACAAGAAACAAAATAATTTGATATTTTTATAAAGTCCACTAATGTATAATTTCCTTGCATTTTATCCCAGTTAAACAGAACTTATTTGTTTTCTCTTTTTAGCAGAAAAACCTGCAAGAGTATCAAGTAAGTACAGTTTGTTTTAATGAGTTTTTTGGATACATAGTATCAATTTTAACATGAAATTCATAAAATATTTATATTTTTGATGCGTTCAGAGTTAGTTTATTTTAAACTAAATCCTCTGACAGGAATTTGTTAGCTTTTATTGTTACTTATATTGAAATTAAACAAAAAAAACTATGTCATTTGAAATTACAACTTGTAACAGAAATACACTATTATTTTTTCAAGTCTGAAAATAAAAGTGACTTGTATTTAAATAAATAAATCTTTATCTGTCTTAAACTGTCAATCACTAGAAATTTACTAAAGACCACATGTGGTTGAACAGTGATGCTTTTGCCGCTATTTTCTAATGTTCATTAACCTAAATATAATTGTATATTTAAGAAAAACAGCATAGTTGGGAATGAATGTATCTCCT
Source organism: Cacajao melanocephalus (assembly GCA_963573385.1). Lineage (NCBI taxonomy): Eukaryota > Metazoa > Chordata > Mammalia > Primates > Pitheciidae > Cacajao > Cacajao melanocephalus. The sequence goes on from CAUYLG010007312.1 coordinate 28,786, forward strand.
ATAGTATAAACCACAGCTCTCAGAATAGATTCTCCAGAATATCAGGATCCAGGTACAGATGGAAATTCTATGTATATAGGATATAACTGTAAATTTTCTTAGAAGTTCCTAAAATTCAAGGAAAAACAATTTATCTTTTTTTATTCCCATATTCATACAAAAAAAGATAAATAAGTGCCATCCACTACAAATATAAAGTGTGACATATATGTGATTTTAATTTTCCAGTTGACACATTAAAGGGCAAAAAGAAACAGGTGAAGATAATTTTGGTAATATTTTATTTTATTTAACTTACTTTATACAAATATTATTTCAATATATATTCAATATAGAAATGGATTGATCCTCTACATTCTTTTTTTGCATTGAGATTTTGAAGTTTTATGTGTATTTTATACTTACAGCACATTTTATCTTGCGCTAATCACATTTCAATTTCCCAAAGCCCCACACAGTCAGTGCCTACAGCATTGGACAGAGAAGGTCCAATCGAGTGCTTATACTGTACTCTTATACTCTTTTCTCTTGCTGTTTTTAGAATACTCTCTTTGTCTTTGACCTTAGACACTTTGACTATAATATACCACAGATAAGACCTTTTTGAATTTTATCTTTTTGGGGATCTTTTAGCCTCCTATGACTGAATATCCAATGTCTTGCTAGACTTGAGGTGTTTTCATCTATTATTTTATTAAATAGGTTTTCTAACCCTTTCCAACCTTCTTTCATCTTGGGGACATTGATCATTTGAATATTCTGTCACTTTATGTCATCCTATTACAGAAAAATGCTTATTTTTAAGTCATTTTTCTTAATTTTTGACCTACTGGATTATTTCCAAAGACCTGTTTTCAGGTTCTGAGATTTTTTCTTTTACTTACTTTAGCCTATTGTTAAAGGTTTCCAATGTATTTTGTATTTTATCAATGACTTTCTCAGTTTCGGAATTTAAATTTAGTTTTATTTTAAAATAGCTAACTCTTTAGTAAATTTCTGATTCATGTCCGAAATTGTTTTTCTGACTGAACTGTATTGCTTTTCAGAATTCTCTTGTATCTCACTGAACTTCTTTAAAATCAGTATTTAGAATTTTTTAGCTGGGATTTGGTCATTTTCTTTTTGATTGGGATCTATTGCTAGATTATTACTGTATTCCTTTGTAGGTATCATATTTTCTTCTTTTGTTTTCTGTATCCTTATGCTGCTATCTGTGCATCTGGTGTAACAATTGTTTCCTCCAATTTTATGGATTTGTTTTCATAGGAGAGGACTTTTTCCTAAAGCTGTGTATATATTGTTGGTTTAGATACGGTACTTTGGCTTTGATTTTGAGTATCTGAAAATGCCGTTATCCTCCCTCCTTAGTGGTCATGGTGGTGTTAGCCCCATGGCAGAACATAGTTCTTTGGGACTGTGCTCTCAGCCTGATGCCAGCTGTGGGCCCACCACTAAGGAGGGTGGGGCCGCTCTCAATAGGAGTGGCATAGGCAGGCAACTATGGGGCATGCATTTTTATTGCACCTTGTTCCTGAAGCAACCTGCAGCAGCAACAGTGAAATTTGTCTTCAGGGCACATGAAAGTGTCAGGCCTTTCTTCTCTCTCCTTGATCTTGTGGTGGTAGTGGCAGCATTGACTCCAGGGCAGGACACAGTCCTTTTGGGGCTGAGCTCTCAGAATGATGCCACACTGCAGCTGCTCAGGGCTCAGAAGTCTGTGAGGCTCAATATGAGTGCCTTCTGTGGAGCAATGCCTTCACATAATCTTCAGGCATCTCTCCGTATTAGTCCTGAGGCCTGCAAGGGTTGAGGAACTCTCCCGTATCTAGAATTGTTAGTCTGTGGCTGGAATGTGGGGCCCTGGGAAATACACCCTTACTCTTTCCCCTTGTTTGAGAGCCTCTCCTGGCTCCCAGCCAATCACAACCAAACAGACTACTATACTCTCTTTTCCTTCTTTGCTTTTGGTGCTTCCTATCACTTCTCTGTTGAATTCCAATGTAATCTCTTAGACCATCTATTCAAAGTGTGAATATCTACTGGCTATTTTGGTTTCTTTCCATGGAAGAGGCTCATATTAGCTGAATCTAGACCGCCATCTTGCTCCCTGCCTTTTGCTTTCTGATTTCTAAATATTCGCTAGATTTTCATTCTGTAACTTTATTTTTGTAGATATGGTAAATGTATGATAAATAATGTGCTTCTTATGGAGTTTGAAGGAAGACTTTGGGTGGAGGGTATGTGAGATTGTATTATATTTAGTCCTTATTATCTTAAAAGTTAAAAGCAAGAGAAATTCTACATTCTTAAATTTTAGATAACACCACAATCTATTCCTGATATTAACATTTTAAATTTTTTGAAAACTGTTTCTCTAAAAAAGCAAAAATACATCCTAAAATATTATTTTCCAGAAACTTGCCCAAAGACAAAATGTGAAATAAAACCAAGGGATAATAAAATACATTCTTTTTTTTTTAAATAAAATTATACAATATGCAACCTTTGGGGACTGGGTTTTTTTTTTTAGAGAAAGAAAGAAAACAGGGGGAGAGAGAACAGAATTCTTGTTCTGTTGCCCAGGCTGGAATACAATCTAGAAATAGTTATTAAAAACCTCTTTTATGCTGATAATTGTACTTAACAACAGAGACAAGAAGGAATAAGGGAAGAAAATAACAAACAAACAGCCAACCAATATTTCATTTAAGTCTGTGAAATACTATGCAAATGATGAAGAGTGACATTCTTAAAAGGCAAACAATGCTGAGGGAAAGTTTTTCAACAAGATGAGTCACAAGGCTCTTGACAGGTGGGTGGCCCTGGCAAGATGTTTATCCCAATGGATGTTGATATATCAGGGAAAAAGATTTTATAGGTGCACATAGTCCTTCTGTTGCTATTGTCTGCGAGTCAACATTAAAATAAAGCTAGGTTGGTTAGATCCTCAAAATGAGTATTTCAAATGAAATAATGTTGTAGGAACATTTCTCAAGATTATTCAATGTGGAGGTTTAATTTTGCCTTCTTTGTTGTATTTTTTTTTCTTGAATAGGGGAGCATTTTTGCCATTGGAACTTCATCAAAATTACCTGAATGCACCAGGTTTTGAGATCATTATAATCTTTGAGATATAATTTTGGTCCAGATAATAAATTTAACTTTGACATTGCCATAATGATAAAATTTCATCTTTTCTAGAAGTTTATTGCTTTATAATGAAGTTTCAACCAAGCCTGCTAGAAAACTAGTTAGGATTTCCATGTTTTTAAGCAACTTTCTGTATTTTGTGGTTTTTCAAAAGCTTTCTAGTTTTTAATATTCTGCTCTATTTTTTTTTTTTGGTTCTGCATTTTTTCCTTCCTTTATAAATATGCTAAGTAAATAAGGTAGTTGTTTCAATATTAGAGTATAATAAATATTTTAGATGTCAGAATTAAGCATCTTGAAAAATAGTCTGAAATTTAAGCATAAGATAAAATTAAATAAAGATTTCATAGATACAAAATTTAATAGTCTTTTTCTAAATTTACATGTTAAGTATATCTTAGGTCTGAAAAGAAAACTCTTAAATGAATATCTAGTAAGGATTCTTTTAATGACTATAATTAACCATAACTAAAGCATCTTATTTGTTATTATAATGTATATAATTATGAATAAATAAAAGCATAACCTATTTTTCTTGATTATATTTTCCCAAATTGAAAATTTTCAGTAATTTCAGAAAACTAGAATTTCCTAATAAGTATGTCATTCCCATTTGAAGAAATATTTCAATTTGTCAAATAATAATGTTACTATTAATGAGTTAGCAAATTATAAAATGATAATTTATGGCAGAAAAAAATAATTTTCTTAAACACAAAAATTTTAAAACACTAAAAGAATATGCTTCGTTTTATGTTGACAGCATCTTTAGTTTCCTTTATTAGATAATTAAATTAATGATTTTTTCTAACATAATCAAATTCAACCTAAAAACTACTTCAGAGTTAATTCACCTCAAAAATCAAATAATTTATGTTATCTCAGACTTATTAAGTTGCTGATAAAAATAATATGCAACTAATTAATGGTGACATATCAACATTTTAACTTTTAAACACGTGAATCAGTATTATCGCTGTACAACTTATGCCAGTCACATTTGTAGCACTGCACAAGAAAATTTAATTGTCTAATTCAGATGTCTAAGTCTTCAAACATTGTTTGCTTAACTTTACAAAATGAATAATGTTATTCATGACCAATTATGTTTTGAATACATTTGTCTAAAATTACATCTAAATGTTACCCAAAAAATAAACTGAATTGCTGAATCTAAAGTAGCTATTAAGTCTCTTTTACCACTTTGTTAATATTATTTGTGGAAAAAAAAATTCATTGCTATAAATGTATAATTATATTTATGGCTGGTTTTTACATTGTTTCCACAAGTGAGATTGATTGTATACTTAAAAACATAAAGAGAAAAAAAGACCTTTCCATTTCTAAAATAATTCTTTGGAAAGTAAAGTTTTATGAGAGAGAGCATCATTTTTATTCATAACTTTCATTTATATGCAAGTTAATATTAAAAATTTGAATTTCCTATCCTTCTTACAAATACAAATTATTCCAGTGTAGTTTTTCCTTAAAAATACTTTATTACGTAGTTTCTGATAAAAACAAAATAATGCCAGATATAGATGATGGGGAAGAAGGCAGCAAATCACACTGCCATGTGTGTACCTATGCAACAATCTTGCATGTTATTCACATGCACCCCAAAACCTAAAATGCAATATAAAAAAACAAAACATATATTTGAGAGCTGTATACTACAAATACTGTGATTTCACTATTCTAACCCTTGATTCCTATCAGAAGTAACTACTACAATGAGTTTAATTTTTATGATTTTCTTGATTACTTTTTTCAAACTTTATGACATATATTGGTCTCTCAGCTCTGTGTGCGTGTATCACATTGTAGAATATACCCTGAAATTTTTTACTTAATGTTGTGCTTCTTGAATATGTGAATTTTATTAGTATTACTTGTTTAATCAGCATATGCCTATATTTACTTATATGTTTACGAGTATAATTGTTTACCATTTCTTTTGCATTTTCGATTTCTTTTGATAGCATATTTTTTCCTAGTGGTACCTTCTATAGAAGTGCCTTGGTAGAGTTCTATCAGTAGAAAACATTCTCAGTTTTCACTTATTTGACAGATTTTCTATATCATTTTATTCCTTAAAACTTTTTTTTTTTTGCTACATACACCTTTGAGCACCTTTTAATATATTATTCCACTCTATTGTTTTCTTTTATAATGATAGAATAGGGGAATGGTGTTATCAATTTAACTGTCATTGCTTCCTATGTAATATATCTTTTCTCTCTGCCTTCTTAAAATATGTTCTCTTAGCCTTTGTTTTGCTGCAGTTTTACTACAGTTTGTTGGAATGAGGATTTCTTCTTATTGTGACATACTTCCAGGACCCAGGAATTTATCTTTTTCTTGTACCTATTTGAGGAATCCATGACCATCATTTCTTAAAAATATTGTCTCTTTTCCATTTTTTTCTCCTTCATGCCGCTGCAAAAAAGCAAGTAAAAAAAATTAATACATTTGGAAAGGAAAAAAGCAAAACCATCCCTATTTATATGATTGTCTATGTAGCAAATCTAAAACCTGTATAAACACAAAAACCAGAATAAGTGATTTTAAAAAGGTAGTAGGGTATAAAGTTAATACAGAAAAGTCATTATTTTCCACATACAATAAGCGACTGGAAACAAAATTTTAAAAAAATTAGTAGAGGTTACCCAATATAAAATATTTATGTATAAATCAAAATGTATGTATGATCTATATGTTGAAAACCACAAGGTATTGATAAAAATTATTAAAGAGGATCTAAAATAAGTAGAAATATATCATATTAATAAATTGGAAGATTCAACATAGTAAGGAGGTCAATGCTCCCTAAATTGATCTATAATTCAATACAATTCCAATAAAAATCTCAGACAGAATTTCTTAATATATAAAATCTCTTTTATGATAGCTAAAACATTTAAAAAAACAAATTTGGAATAATCATATTACCTAATTTTAAATTTTAACCTACATGTACAGTAATCACAAAAGTATGGGATCTGCAAAAATATAGCCACATAGATCAATGTAACATTAAAAATCCAAGAAATAGATTAACATAACATGGCCATTTGATTTTTTCTAAAAGTTTAAAAGCAATTTGGTGGACAATAAGTAGCCTTTTTAACCAGTGGCATGGAAGCAATTGGACATCTATGTATTTTTGAAAATAAACTGCTATCTTAACCTCAAATAGTATGCAAAAATTAATTAAAAATAGATATCTCTAAATGTAAACCATGAATTTATCAAACTTTTCAGAGAAAACATCTTTGAGACCAAACATTAGACAAAGAGTTACAACACACCAAAAGCACTATTTGTAAAGAAAAAATAATAAATTGTATACCATTCACAATTAAAAATGTATGTTCTGTAGAAGAATAATGAAAGACTGGGAAAATTTTAGGAAATTACATATCCAACAAAGGGCTTGTGATTTTTACAAATTGGGTGAAATAAAATGTTAGTTAAAATTAGTTTTAAAAAATAAACAAAAGATTTTAACATATACTTCACCAAAGAAAATGTATGAGTAGCAAATAACCAGAAAATATAGTTAACATTATTAATGATTAGAGAAATGCAAATTAAGCCACCATTATATAACAGCACACATTTATGAGAATAAGTAAACTTTTTAAAAATAATGGAAAAACAAAAATAAGTGCTGGCAAGCATTTGAAACAACCAGAACTTTCATGCATTGCTGTTGAGAAGGCAAAATGGCGCTGACACTACAGAAGAGTGAGAGTGTCTTATAAAGAGAAACACATGCTTATGTTATGACCCAATTATCTCACTCCTGAAGGATGAGGGAAATAAAAATTTACATTCACTCAAAAACATGAACATAAATGTTTATTGCAGCTATACTCACAATTGCCAAAACTGGACATAACCCAAATGTCCTTCAACAGGCAAATGGATATAGAAGCTGTAGTACATCCACACAACAGAATATTATTCAGGAATAAAAATTTATATGTGCAACAATTATATGAATTCAAAGGCAGTATTTCTTCTGAAGCTAAGCTCCAAAGGTTACATACTGGAAGTTTTCATGCATATGAGATTCTTCCATTGGGGAACAGCTCAGTAGTTGCCCAAAGTTAGGAACAGAGGGAGAGTGTCACTATAAAGGAAGGTAACAAAGGTACTTTTTAGTGGTAATTGTGGTTGTAGTCATACAGATCTACACGTGTCTTAAAATTCATAGACATTTGCACCAAAAAACTCAATTTACTGTGTAATCATTTAGAAAAATAAACTTTAAAAAAGAAATAAATAACGCATAAAACTTATGACAGATAGCTTTTTGAGGTTTTCTAGCTATCTTACTTTTTCTCACTTATCTGACCTTATCATTTTCTTTGTCTTTACTGACCCTGCCCTGCTCAACTTTTATTCCTCTCCCGGCAGTTCCTTACCATTTGTGGGAATCCACTCTGAAAGTGAGCCCTGGCTTGTCAGTTTCCTCAGGTCACAGGGTATCTGATGGTTCCAGCACCTTCAGCTCTCAATGCTTACCTGCTATTAGACTTAACAAAGTCCCTCACAGGTTCAGCTGATGGTCTTATCAGTCTGACTCCCTTTGGGAAATACCTATAGGCTATTTGGGGTTCCCTGATCACCAGTCTCTCAAAGTCCCCATGGTTTCCCTCTGCTTCCTCTTCCACAGACTTTGATTCCTTGTAGACTTTTGACTATCCGTTTGTCTCAATACAAAGATATCTTAGAGTTCATCTAACTGTCATAAATATTGTTCGTGGTTTTTGCTGTCTATCTGTTCTATCCATTTTGGGGGGAGAGATGTGAAGGAAATTTAAGTTCTATTCTATATTGCTATTATGTTCTCAGATTCCCCTAGGATGATTTTGTTATTGTCCCACCCTCTCTGGCTTAACAAAGGGTCTCAGCATCTACAACCCCATTTTGCTCCTTGCACACTTAGTTACTGAATTTCAGTTTTAATATAAGCACTTGTCCTAATGTGGCCCCACTTTTCATGTATCATCAGGGTTGCTTTTGTTTTTAATTTCCCTGGGACAGAAGGGAAGATTTTCTTTACCTTCTCTAAACCCAGCCCTTCAACAAAAGGCATTAGTTTTTGTTGTTGTGAGTGAGCACATTAGTGTATCCAGTCTATCATATTTTCAGAAGTATTAGTGTCGAATAGTTTTTAAAATTGTATCCACAGATCTTATTTTAACTAAGATTATTGCCTTTCTTTTTCTAAATTAAAAACCAAGGCATCTTAAGTCCTAGTTCTAGACAATTGTGTAAAACTAATTATGTCATTAAAAATTTAGCGAGTACTTCATCATAGAATCGTAAATTTAATCTTTATTAAAGCAAAACCATTCTCAACTAATCCAGATACGTACAAACTAAAAAAAAAAGTCTTCTTGTAATGAATGGATTAAAGCTTATTTCAGGCTACACGTGGATGTTTATATTTAATATATGGGTGTTTATAAACATATATACACATACATATACATAAATGCACAGATACATACATGATTTGAAAGCAAAAGTTTTTATAAAATGACTTCTGTTTTGTTAGAGGTCACATGCTGAAAGGCAATGGCAACATTAATGTAGTTTTTGCTAAACAAATTAGTGCTTAATTCATAATAGACATACACATACAAATGGTATCATAGGGTAGTAGCTGATACCAGGAAAACTAGCTTCAGAAGTACTGGTTCCCATCATGACTTAATAGCGGAATAACTTGGAAAAATTACTTAACACTTTTGTGCTTCAATAGCTTTATTTTTAAATTTTGAATAATAATGATATTCATCTCATAAAAATTTTGGGTAGATTAAGATGAAAGATAGGGTGCATAAATAAGGATTGGTATATAATAATATATAATAAGTGATTAATTGGTAATTATGAGAATGAGGATGAGGATGAAGATTATGTAATGATAATTGGTTATCCCCTAGCTAGGGACACATTTCAATTATTAAACTTTTGTGTCAAAATGGATACAGTTATTACATGAAAAAATAAAAAGAAAGCATATATCTCTTATTTTTTCTTTGATTTAAAACAATCTCACTTTTTAGAGCAAGGGTAATTAAATTCATGATGATTTTGTTTTAGGAGAAAAAAATGGAACAGTTACCTTTGGCTAAAGCCTTCTAAATAGGTACCAGTGATCATACCCACCACTCTGATCAGCCCTTTTGCTAGACCCCAGAAAAAGGTTGTGTAAAAAGCACATTTGGTGAAATGTTTGTCACTGGGACTTTGGGTCCCAGCACTGTGGTCTCATTCATTTAAGGGTGATGTTAAGTTGTTCTGACATTGCCCTCAAGACAGCTGTGTTTTTCCAGGGAGTGATGGGACAGACACTAAGAAAGGGCCACATACATTTATTGAACACTCCTGGCTTCAATGTGTGCTGCCTACAAAATTCCAAATGTGAACTTTCTCTGCATAGTTTATTATTCCCTAGAGTCAATTTCAAGAATCTTCAGTGAGTTCTCAGTGCAGCAGTTCATTTTCTTTAAAACTCATGATTCCTTTAAATAATAGCACATATAGAAGGAGCCTCTCATACCTGAGGGCTAAAATAAACTGGCTGCCAAACCTTGCTTTGAACTACTGTGGGTTATTAAGATTTCTTGGGAAAATCTAAACTCTTAGAATGTAATATTCTGTTAAACCCGTAACACACAACTCGGCCAGTTAGTTGAGAAAATAATTTGGAGCTTTGGATATATCTGTAGAAACAGAAAGAGGCAGTGAATTTAATAAAGGAAGACGGCTGAGGAAGAATACAAAAACTCATGCTAAGCTTCTTTTGCATCTATGACTAAGGATCCCAGATGTTTACTTATGAGAATTTCTTGAAACTGCACAAATCAAAGTAGACTGCTAGTAGAGATGAACATAGAGTAACTGTGCTGGTACATATGCATGCATTATTTAGGTGGCTTTGATTTATTTATAGTGTTTGCTAAGAGTATGCAGAGCAGACTGGACACTACACAGAAAAATTTTATGTTTAAAACTGAGAAAAACAAAATTAACAATCTATGCCATAAATGTGGGTTCTTCAAAATGTGCCTTCTTACTCAAATTACAATCTCTCTCTCTCTCTCTCTTTTTTTTTTTTTTGAGACGGAGTCTCCTCTGTTGCCAGGCTGGAGTGCAATGGTGAGATCTTGCCTCACTGCAGTCTCCACCTCCGGGTTCAAGGGATTCCCCTGCCTCAGCCTCCCAAGCTGGGATTACAGGCTCCTACCACCATGCCTGGCTAATTTTTTGTATATTAATATAGACAGGATTTCACCATATTGGCCAGGATGGTCTTGATCTCCTGATCTCATTTTCCGCCCGCCTCAGCTTCCCAAAGTTCTGGGATTACGGGCGTAAGCCACCACACCGGACCTTACAGTCTCTTTTTAATCTTTTGCATTCGCCAGCCCTATCACAAGCCTCCCATTCTCATATCAAGAAGCACTGCTTCTCGTAAGATTCACCATTCTATATTCCTTTCTGATTAATCCTCTCTTGCTTTCTCCCTCAATCATGCCTCTGTAGTTCTCACTATAAGAGCTTCTCCTACCTCTTCACATATTCCTTTGCACAAAATTTTCCTTGGCCTTTCTGCTTCTCAGAGCTGTTGTCCTTTTGCTGCGCTTGCATTTGTAGCCACTTCTGAACTAGATCTCCTAGAAATTTCTCTCTACGCTTTCAGCTTCACTTCCATGCAACCTAGATATCTGCCCCATCCCTGCCCCAACACTCTCCCAAAATAGCTAACTTCAAGTTCAACACGGACCTCCAAATTGTAAAACTGAATTACCTTTTGCTCACTTCTCCCCTGTTGTTAACCTCTCTGATAACCTTCCACATTCTGGGTCGCCTGCCCTTTTTGAAATGTTTTCTTCTCTTGGCTTTCATAATATAGGATTCTTTTTTTTTTTCCACTCTACTTCCTCAGTATGAGGCTTCTGCTGTTTTTCCCCAGAGGTTGAATTCTTCCAACCTCAGCTCTCTTTCTCACCCTTCTGCCCTATTCCTCAACGGGGCCATCCAGTTTTGTTACCTACGTTATCCACCTTTTTGTGGATAAGACCCAGAATTCTTCCGAAGCTTAACCTATTTTCTCAGCTCTGGTCACATATTCAATTCCTAACTTCACCCTTTGTCTGCACAAGTTTACAACTGATCTTCCTATCATAATCTTCTTTCCCTTATCCCTCCACCCTCTCCATATCCCAAGGGGAGATTCTGCTTTTGCCATTCGACTTCTACTCTTCAGTCACTTAGACATAAAACTTTGAATTCTACTTTTACTAATCAGTATTCCTTGTCCCTGACCCTAATTTTAAGTCATATAAGTTTTACTGTTTCTCCTCTAAACTGTTGCATTCACTCCCCAACAATCCCTTTCTGACTTGTCATTCTTCCTTTTTATTTCCACTGACATTAAATTTTCCAAAACTTTAAATTGATTGAATTACATAAGTGAGAAATACTGATTATTTCCTCATTGTAAATTTGGAATAAATTCTACATTTCTAAGCCCAAGAGTCTAGGGCCTCTATAATCCAGGTATAAACTACATTTAAAATTTTTGGTCTCATCATTTTCTATACCTATTGTAGGTATTAACCCAATTGAACATTCCATGTTCCTAATACTGCTGTCTCCTAAACTCTGATCTCATCATTCTTTTTTCTTGAACTATTCTTTGTACCTCTAACTATACAATTCATTATGATCTTTCAAAGTTCATCACCAGTGGCAGAGCGTCCATAAAAATTTCTTTGATCTACGTAAGAGGAAGTGACCATTTCACTCTTGAAATTACCTCGCAGTTATACTATCAATTGTCGCATACTATCTCGTACTTCAGAGTCCCATCTATCTGGTTGGATACTTTTTCATTTTCTCTACATAATTGTAAGTTACTTCTAAGTAGCATCCTATTTCCTTTTGGTTGCTTCAGGGCACAGAGCAAAGTGTTCTGCAAGTAAAGATAGAATAGTTTAGCGAAAAGAGTGAGGGTCTCAATGTTGAAGAAAGCTTTGTGCCTTCTTTCAACACATTTAAAATGTGTTGCTTCAAGGAAGTTCTTTTTGAATACATTGGATCTCAAAGTTCTCTTGTAAAATCAGACTTTTCCCCATAATTCATAGGTGTATTGGTGAGACTTAGGTTAAAATACATATGTAGGAGAGATTCAAGATGGCCGATTAACAACAGCTCAGTATTGCAGCTCCCAGTGAAAGCGCAGAGAGTGAGTGGACGCCGCACTTTCAGACGAATTTTTGTTGCCCACAGACTGGGAGATTCCTGGCAGAGGAGCCAAACGGGTTGCCAGCACGACTTTTTTGGCCGGTGCGGCTATTTTGCCGGTGCCCCGGCATGGCATTTCTTGGTGCAGAGTATACGAGACGGGGTGCCCTTGAGTCCAGCTCGGCTGGTCCCATCCCCACAGGGAGAACAGCAATTGGAAGTGCTGAGGACTGAGAGTTTCACAGTAAGCACAGCTGAACCAGGAAGGTCCAGCTCTGCGGGGAAGGGGCGTCTGCCAAAGGAAAACTATGAAACAGAAAAAACTTAATCACCGGGCGGAGAGATCCAAGATGGACGATTAACAACAGCTCAGGATATTAGCTCCCAGTGAAAGCACAGAGAGCGAGTGGACGCCGCAATTTCAGATGAATTTCTGTGGCCCACAAACTGGGAGATTCCCGGCGAAGGAGCCACATGGGTAGCCAGTGCAACTCTTTTGGCCGGCACAGCTGTTTTGCCGGCGCCCCAGCGTGGCGCAGCGCTTCACAGTGTGGAGTATACGCGACTGGGTGCCCTTTGAGTTGGGCTCGGCTGGTCCCATCCCCACAAAGAGAACAGCAATTGGAAGCGCTGAGGACTGAGAGTTTCACAGTAAACACAGCTGAACCCGGGACGGTCCAGCTTTGTGGGGGAGGGGTGTCCGCCATTACCGAGGCACTCCACCACTACGGAGGCAGTCCGCCATTGCTGAGGCAGCTTGCCGTTACCAAGGCAACTCGCCATTTCCAAGGCAACCTGCCGTTGCCAAGGCAACCCGCCACTACAGAGAGTCCGCTATTACAGAGGTGAACCATCACTGCCGAGGCAGTTCTAACTACACCCATATAAACAGGACTGCAAGGAAGTTCACGCGGCAGCTGGGTAGCGCCCACAGCAGCCCAGCAAAGCCTAGGCAGGTAGACAGTGACTAGGCTGCCTCCTTGCTGGGCAGGGCAGCCCTGAAAAAAAAGCAGCACAATAGAAACTCATAAATAAAGCCCTAACTCCCTGGGAAAGAACACCTGGGAAATAAGGGGTTTATGAATACTGCTGCAGCAGACTTAAACGTACCTGCCCAGCAGCTCTGAATGAACAACGGAGCTCGCAGTTCAGCACTTGAGCTCCTATGAAGGACAGA
>CAUYLG010007313.1:0-54504 GCA_963573385.1 Cacajao melanocephalus
GAGTATCACTTGAGCCCAGGAGTTTGAGACCAGCCTGAGAAACATGGTGAAACCCTGTCTTTACTAAAAATACAAAAAATTAACTGGGCGTGGTGGTGGGTGCCTATAATCCTAGCTACTCAAGAGGCTGAGGCAGGAGAATTGCTTGAACCCAGGAGGCAGAGGTTGCAGTGAGTTGAGATTGCACCACTGCACTCCAGCCTGGGCAACCCAGCGAGACTCCACCTCAAAAAAAAAAAAAAAAAAAAGAAAAGAAAACAAAAGAAAGGACTGCTCAACGGGTTTCCTTGTTTTGCTAGGACCTTCCTGCACAGCAGGGCCCCCAGCAGAGGGGCAGGAGTGCCACTGCCAAGGGTAGGAGTGTACGGGGCAGGAGCAGAAAAACTCTCATTTGCTCAGATTGGAACTTTCTCTTTTTTAGAAATGTACCCATCAGTGTTACAGCAGAATAGCTTAAAAGAAAGAAGAGTGTTAGTATGCTTTTATAAACATTTCCAGTAATTTTCAGACTTTAATAAGCACCAGTGCTATTATATGTTTGTTTTTTCTTTATTGGGAGGCTGGTGGGGGAAGAGATGGTAGGAGGAAAGCTACTTTCCTGATATAATTATCATCTATTTCTACTTGTAAACTGCTAACAGGGAGGTACCATATCACTTTAGTTGTTTATTATTTTTTCAATGTATATTTAAATCCTGGTCATGCAAATACAGAGAACTTCAGGAAAGTGAAGCAGTTAGTTATATAGAAAAGCAATGACAAGCAACTTTTAAAAAAATGTTTAAAAGGGCACAGTGGCTCATATCTGTAATCCCAGCACTTTGGAAGTCAAGGTGGATCACTTGAACCCAGGAGTTTGAGACCAGCCTTGGCAACATGGCAAAGCCCCATCTCTACAAAAAACACACACACACATACACACAAATTAGCCAGGTACGGTGATGTATGCCTTTAGGCCCAGCTACCTAGGAGGGTGAGGTGAGAGAATCACCTGAGCCCAGGAGGTCAAGGCTGCAGTGAGCTGTGATTGCACAACTGTACTCCAGACTGGGTGACAGAGTGACACCCTGTCTCAAAGAAGAGTTACCCAAGACTTTAGCAAGGTAGAAAGAAATGAGTTACCTTTAAAATTCTTAGGTTTAGTAATCTGAATTGGGTGCTTGGAGATACCTTGGATATTCTGTTAATAATAAGAGAATAGCTTTAGTTAAAATATCTACTCTTAATATGTACCACTTAGGGTATTTAACATACATCACATTTTATTAAACATTAAAACAAGTAAGCTAATGTATCATGCATAAGCACATTAATACTTAATATAATTGTCTAATATCAAAATATAATTTTGGTGAATATACCACTAAATATACTCAGTAGATCTGAGAACAATTCCCTTTGACTCTAGCCTGTGTGACGCTTAACATAATTATGTACAGTCATTCTTTTTACAGCAGTACAAATTAAGAACTCAGTTAACTTAAAAATTCCTACATTATTTGCTAAAGGTAGGTTTCTGTGAAATTTGTGTATTGTACATTTATTTTAGAATATATTTTAAGATGAAAATTCTGGTCTCTTTGACACTGGTCATTCCTCTTGCTCACTGCTCCTGGCACTTGGTACCCGCCTCTGCCTTGGCCTGTCCTATACCTGGTGGCTTGGGTTGCATCCCCTGCAAACCATTGGGGCCATTTGTTAAGCACCTTCACACTTTTACAACTTGGGCAATGTGCAATAGTTCACACACTTCTAGACTGTTTCAACTACTCAAAGCATGAGAATTTCTGTTGCAACATCCTTTGGATTCTTGGCAGTACACTGAACAATAATCCCTTGCTTTGTCTGGGAATACAACTCATTGAGCATTATCAGTTGGTCTTGACTCCCTGGCTAAATCTGACAAATTGTGCCAAGCGTCAAAGTCCTGCAGTCTTACAGCAATGCTCCTTAGATCCCCCTAGAAACACTGGGAAGTGGTAAGGCCACATTGCCATCCTCATTTTTTTTTTTAAGATGAGGATGTGAAGGCCTTGGGGTACTAAGTCAGTGGCTCTCAAGTTTTCTATACGTTAGAATCACATGATACTTTAAAAAATACCCAATATATACAGGATAAGCTCAATAATAGTGTAGAGATGACAGAGAAAAGAGCTATTAAACTTGAAAAGAGATCAATAGAAACCAATCTAAAGAAGGGAATAACAATAAACAAAGCCTCAGGGATCTGTGAGATAATATAAAAATACAGTATCAAATTGTGTTCTCTTAGTTCCTGGAAAAAAGAAAGAGAATTGTGCAGAAAAATTTTTCTTAAATAAGTAATGGCTTAAAATTCTGAAATTTAGTGAAAGACATGCCTTTTCCAATTTCAAAAGCCAAACAACCCTAAATATGGTAAATTAAAAGATAACCAGGCCCAGAAACATCATAATCAAACTGCTGAAAAACTATGATTTAAAAA
Organism: Cacajao melanocephalus; assembly: GCA_963573385.1. Classification (NCBI taxonomy): domain Eukaryota; kingdom Metazoa; phylum Chordata; class Mammalia; order Primates; family Pitheciidae; genus Cacajao; species Cacajao melanocephalus. The sequence goes on from CAUYLG010007313.1 coordinate 2,465, forward strand.
AAAATACTGAAAGTAGCCAGAGCAAAATACTTTATATGCTGAGGAACAGCAATGTGAACAACTGCAGATTTCTCCTCAGGGACCATGCAGACCAGAAGACAGTGGAACCACAACTTTCACATGCTGAAAGAAACAAACTGCCAACTCAGAACTCTTTCTTCAGCAAACACATCCTCCAGGAATGAAAGTGAGTTAAAGACATTCTCAGAGGAATAAAAATTAAGGTATTCTGTCATCTGCAGACCTAATCTAGAAGAAATGCTACAGAAAATTCTTCAGGCTGAAGGGAAATTTTTCCAAAGGGAAACCTGGAACTTCAGGAATGAAAGATGAGCAACAGAAATGATCACTATCTGGGTAAATATAATAAATCATCTTTTTTGAGTTCAATGGCTTTTGCAAGCCTTATGCATCTTATTTGAAGTGATGAAATATAAAATCTAAAAATAGCCTGTGGTTGGGCATAGTGGATCACACCTGTAATCCCAGCACTTTGGGAACCCAAGGCAGGAGGATTGCTTGTGCCTAGGAGTTTGAGGCCAGCCTGATGTAAATTTACATGGCCATTATATATTAAAAAAAAAGGCAAATGATAACATGCCGGCAATAATGCAAAGAAAGGGGGAACTCTAGTACACTGTTGGTAGGAAAGTAAATTAGTGCACCCATATGGAAAACAGTATGGAGGTTCCTCAAAAGAAAAATTAAAATACCATATGATCCAGCAATTCCACTGCAGGGTATGTATGGAAAAGAAAAGAAATCAGTATAAAAATAAGTATCTGCACTCCTGTGTTTACTACAGCCCTGTTCACAACAGTCAAAATACGAAATCAGCCTAAGTGTCTGTCGATGAGTGAACAGATGAAGAAAATGTGCTAAATATACACAATGAAATACTATTCTGCTATAAAAAGAATGACACCCTGTCATTGGCAGCAACATGGATGAGCCTGGAGGCCATTATGTTAAGGAAAATAAATGAGTGAATTAAAACTGCATGTTTAATTCCAGTATATATACATAGTGATAGCAGAATTATTCACTTGTACCCCTGTGGAAAGCAACTTTCTTAACTAGAGCACAGTAATTCTAGAGCGCAGTAATTGTGTTCAGTTGCTTCTGTCTTTTGCCTTTAAGACTCTGTTCATTTCAGGTCGGCATCTGTTTCCCCCCTCCCCTCCAACAACTGTCCCCGGTGAGGTTGTTTCACACAAATTTAGTGTAATTAGATTGATATGTCACATTCTGTTTCCTAGCTTGAGATCCCCTGACTTCATAAATGACTTTAAAAAATTTACATAATTTAGTTCACTCTTGCTAGTGTGCATTCTATTGGTTTTGACAAATGCATAGTGTCAGCTATCCACCACTGTAGTATCATACAAAATAGTGTTACCACCCTAAACAATCCCCTGAGCTTTACTTATCCAAACTTATCCCCAAGTCCCAGCCCTGAACTTCTAGAAACCACTAATCTGTTTACTGTTTCTACAGTTTTGCCTTTTCTAAAATGTCACATAATTTGGAATTGTACAGTATGTAGCCTTTCCAGATTGATTTATTTCATTTGGGAATATGAATTTAAGATTCATTCACGCCTTTTTATGGCTTTATAGCTTATTCCTTTTTAATCACTGAATAATATTTATCAGTATGAATGTGTCACAGCTTATTTATCTATTCACCTCTAAAAAAACATCTTGGTTGCTTCCGGTTTTTGGCAATTATGAATAAAGATGCCATAAGCTTTGTGTGCAGGTTCTTTCGTGGACCTAAGTGTTCAAATTAATTTGGTAGATACCTAGGTGTGTAATGGCTGGACCCTATGACATTTAGTTTTGAAAGAAACTGCCAAACTCAAAAAGCGGCTGTACCATTTTTCATTCCCACCAGCAATGAGTGAGAGCGCCTGTTGCTCCACATCCTCACCAACAAACGGTAATGTAAGGGGGTTTTGGTTTTTGATCTTAGTCATTCTAATAGGTATGTAGTGGGATCTCATCATTGTTTTAACCTCCCCACCTTTCTGATACCATGAATTCTTCTCATCCTTCAAGTCTGCACACAAGCAGACTTCTTCCTTTACTTGAGGAAGAAATCTCCTCTAGCTCCCTAATCAAGCAGGCTGGGGGGTCTGTCACGATGCTCTGAAGAGGATCTTTGACATCTTTCAGTCCAAGTACTGATCACAATATTGAACAGCCGAGGACCTGGATCCCCCTTTCCAGGAGCACCTCGTACATGGAAAGTACGTAATACATGTGTGTTTACTGAATGAGTGAGACAGAGGGGCGCTGAAAGCACATCAGTAATGAAAATTGAATACATATAATATACAAATTGCCACCTTTGACTAAACTCCCTCCTTCTGCTTCTGCCTTGTGCATACATCCCTCCAATATTGATGATGTGCCACTACACAGAACGCACCATGATATGCAGCCCACGGTTGGGCAGCAACACAAAATGAACTCACACACAAATCTGGCCTTCTGGGAGTTACTGTCTGTCATGATGTGTGTATCACACACACAAGTCACATAACACAGGGTTCAAATGAACAAAATAAAAGGGTATCACAGGAGAATCTCCATGGCACTCTGAGGGAAGGAGAGAGTACTTCAGGCCCCAGAGGAGTGAGGCTGGGCAAATCAGCCTCACTGATGGCAAATTTCCAGGAAATCAGGAGGTAGGATGCTGCCACAGAACCACGTGTTTCTTCTGTAACCAACCTTCGTGGCCCTTCAGCAAGGCCTCTCTGGAGGAGGTACCAGCCCTGGAGGTGGTGCCAAGCTTTCCGTGGCCAATGCTCCCCATTGGTTGTGGCACTGTGCGCCAGCCAGATCTGCGAATGTCTGTTCATGTACACTGGTTCATATTCGCAAACACATGAAATGCTGCCGTGCTTCTCTATGGGCCTCTGTGATGAAAGCAGCCATCAGACAGAGCGCTGTCCCTAAACCCCATGAGCAAACGCACGCTCACAGGTGTCTACGTGAGCAATGAGCACATACAGCACGTGAGCTGCCAAAGACCAAGGGCAACCAAAGTGACTGTGGTGGGAAGTGGCAACTAACGAGAGCCCGAACGTCTGAGAGGAAGCTGGATCCCACTGGGTGAGAGTCTGAGTGTGGGTGAGGCCTGTGGGTGGCCCCCAGCACACTGGGGGTGTGGATGAAAGGGTGGTTGAGAGCTTTCAAAAGCGCCCATGAGAGCATTTAAGTCAGACATCACTCTAGCAAGCAGATGTCATCACAGACTAACACCAGGTGCTAGCACCCAGGGGAACTATGCCTTTCGAGGAAGAAGAATAGAGGTATGATCACTACCTGCAGGCATCCTTTACTGGAGGGGCTAGACTCCCCATTACTCTCCTCCGGCAAGGAGCTGGCCACCAAGGCCGACAGCAAATGGTGACATCCGAATGTTTCTGCAGGTGAAAGCCTCAGAACCACCACACTCCTAATTTGTTGGAGTCAGTCATGTTATTTACATTACTTCAGCTGGTCTCCTCGTGTTGACCACCCATGACCATTTCATCTCCCAGGTCCAACCAATGTCCAGGGGGCGGAGACCATGACCGTGTCTCCTGAGCACTCTGGAGCTGAGCAGAGAGAGCACACAGTGAAGCACTCACACAACAGGACTATTTTAAGTTCCCAAACTAGGGAAATGGGAGCAAATTGGAATAATTTTCTTACAATTCTAATCTCCTCTAGGGAATACAATTTTCTGCTGCTACTGTGAACATCAAAATGTATGGAAATCACTTCCCAGCTGCCTGTGTAAATAAGCCCAGCCGAACCCTGCAGAGGAAGGTGCCTGTGCTCAGCCCCCCATGACTTGCTCTGGGCAGCCCGAGTCTCCCGTGAGTGGATGCAGGGGAAAGTGCCAGCTGTGGGGATGGGGCACACCCCAGCATCTGTTTTCATCATGAACTTGGTGTGTTTAAGCAAAAAAGAGAACCGATCTAAAAAAATTCAATGTTAACAGCCTTTATTTAACATTCAGTGAAAGCAAGGTGCTGAGGTGACGTCTTAATTCTACAACGTGGAGTTTGTTAAAATGTCAGTAGTTGTAAGTGAAATGCTACGCAGGGAATAGTTTCAGCTGTGGGTGAAGGGGTTGCACCCAGGAGTACATAGCCCTGTTGCTTTTCTCCCTAGGTACTGTGTGGCCTGGCTATCTTCATCTGTCTACCTGGCGGCAGATGCAGAGGGAAGGTGCCACACTGGGGAGGTGGTGGAAATAACAAAAAGGTGATGGCAGCCTTGCTTTTAATTTGTTGACTATGTCCTTGCAGCCTGTGGAATGAAGCGGAAGGAAAGTGATAGTCACAGGATCTTGGCCAGCCTGAGGGCAGGCAGGCTCTCCTGGTCCTGAGAAAGCTGTGGCAGTGACCGTGCATGCCTTTCTGGGTGCCAGGCTGTGTGAGGCACCTGAGAGGTGCTGTGCAGAACAGCCACATGGCATTCCACCCTCTGGACACAGCCTCACAGGGGCAGGACCCACAGTGTCCTCATTGTGTCCCCAGCACCTACTACACAGCCCAGCACACAGGAGCAATTCACAAACGATGGTTGAATAAGATGAAAAACAAATAATTTTCACAATAACCCAGCAAAGAAGGTGCTACTTTTATCATTTCATGAATGAGAAAAGTGAGGTTTCCGTAAGTTAATTAACTTGCTAGAGTAACACTGCTAATGATTGAGCTGAGATTTGAACTCAGGTCTGCCCTAAGGTAAGGTTCTGTTGCCTCCAGAGTCTGTCAGACAATGCCAGAGGTCTTCTGAAATAATTTTTCTTGATACAAAAAAAAAAGTGAAAACCACAACAAAAACACAGAAGAGGGCAGCTGGCATAGAGCTCAGAGTGAGGGCCACAGCAGCACACCTGCTACGGCACCTGGGCCAGGCTGATGCCTCTGCACTCGACCTAAGCAGCTCATAGAGCCTGACCTGCAGCCTGAAGGGCAATGTGGCCCTCACCCCATGTGGGGGTCCCTAAAGCCTTTTGAATAGCTTGGATGGGCAGCCCCCTCTACCTGCTCTGCCCTGATATACCCCCGATATACCCCCATGGCCCCCCTCACCCCCTTAAGCTTCTGCTCAGCTGCCTCCTCCCCAACCTCTTTAACACCGCCTTCCTGAGGCTGGCAATTTTCCCCCAACTACATAGGTTCCACACATTTCACTACCCTCGGTATCGTTTCTCATTTCACATGCTTATTGGTTGTCTCACGCCCTCCATCCCCAAGACTCCACAGAGCAGAGGGCTTTTTTTTGGTGGGGGGAGGGGACAACAGAGTCTTACTCTGTCGCTCAGGCTGGAGTGCAGTGGTGTGATCTTGGCTCACTGCAATCTCTTCCTCCTGGGTTCAAATGATTCTACTGCCTCAATTACAGGCACCCGCCACCATGCCTGGCTAATTTTTGTATTTGTGGTAGAGATGGGGTTTCACCATGTTGGCCAGGCTGGTCTCAAACTCCTGACCTCAGATGATCCACCCACCTCAGCCTCCCAAAGTGCTGGGATTATAGGCGTGAGCCACCGCGCCCGACCAGGGCAGAGGTTTTGACCCATACAGTGCAAGCACCCTGAACAGCCTGGCACACAGGCGTTCAACAAACATCTGTGGAATAAATGACTATGAATGGAGAGTGGCAGGAAATGGAGCTGGAGAAGCAGGTGGGGTCAGACCGCCCAAAGCCCTAAGAGCTAGGTGAGGAGACCAGACATGAGTTACCCCAGAGCTCTGGGAGCCACTGGAGACTTTAGGGAGTGGAGCCGTGAAGTTGGGCTTGCATTTCTGAGACACTCTCCTGGCTGGAGGGATGAGAGCAGGAAGGTGGATGGGGAGCTGCAGATAACAGGAGTGGGGACAGCTATACCAGGAGGCCCAAAGGCCTTGGTGCCCAGCCGGGTCCCCTGGGGCCCAGCCTGTGTGGCCAGTTGAGCTGAGGAACCATCACCCCCACAGGGTAGCTCAGAGAAGAAGCCAAAGATCTGGCTTAAAAATGGTGAAATTGTCCAGGCAAGGTGGCTCACACCTGTAATGCCAGCATTTTGGGAGGCCAAGGTGGGCAGATCATTTGAGGTCAGGAGTTTGAGACCAGCCTGGCCAACATGGCAAAACCCCGTCTCTACTAAAAATACAAAACTTATCTGGGCATGGTGTCAGGCACCTGTAATCCCAGCTACTCAGGAGGCTGAGGCAGGAGAATCTCCTGAACCCGGGAGGCAGAGGTTACAGTGAGCCAAGAATATGCCACTGCACTCCCGCCTGGGTGACACAGTGAGACTCAAAAAAAAAAAAAAAAAAAAAGTGAAATCACTGTGCCTTTTTTTTTTTTTTTAAGATTCCCGAAGGAAAGCTGAATGAAGAGAGTTGAGGCTCGTGAGCATCTGCGTGGGCGTGGAAGCTGCTGGGAAAGGAGGTGCTCATGCAGTGGGCTCCGAGGAGCAAAGATGAGCAACCTCAACCACAGCAAATGGGTAGAGAGAGAGGAGTCCACTCCTCTGGGAGGAGGACAAGCCCCATGGTCAGAGAGGAAGCGCAGAGTCACACCAGGTCACCGGCAGGGCAGAGTGGGGACAGGGAGGAGCCACAGAAACGGGCCAGGCCCCCTGGGGGAAGCATGAGTCTCTGCCAAGCAGGGCTGGCAGAAGCCTGGGGCCCGCAGCTCCCCTGGGGTCAGCAAGGCTGCAGTCACTGCGCTGGGCAGCGTGACTCAGAGAGCCAGGCTCCTCCACCTGCTGGCCTTTGGCCCTGATGATCCATTTTAAACTGCGGGTCCCAATTCCTTAGTGGGTCACAAAAAGCACTTTCAAAGGGGAACTGAATAGAAGAGAAAATAGCAATGTGCACTGCACACAGCGACCTGCTCTGCGTATGTCCCAGTCAAGAGGCAATGCACAGAAAGTATCAGAACGCTCCTCTTCCCACTGTGAGGTGATGGATGGAATGAGAGGATGGCTCAGTTTACTCTAGATGGAAATAGGAAAATATGAAATCATTCAAAATAATAAAGTATAAAGATTTTTAAAGTTCATTTGGGTTTCAAATAGTGGTGTAGATTTAGCAGTAATTATATGATTTATGAACACCTTGCTAATAAATATTTTATAGATATTTAAATTAGATGTGAGGAATATTCATCAGCAAAGCAGAAAAATAAGATGGCAATAATGTTAAGGCCTTGATTAGAATTACTTCGAAACAGTACTTATATCATTTATGTGGGTCCTAATGAAAACAGAATCTAAATACTACATCAGGAAACAAAGGCTTCTTCATATGGGGTGCAGTCTATGCCCTGAAGAAAATTTTATAAGAATATCCAGGAAATAACAACTTATGAATGGCTGGTGCTTTGGTAGACAGAATAAAATACTTCCTATTAGAACTGAAAAGGTAAGCGATAACAGCCCTTTCACTTTTTTTTGGTACATTCAAAGGGATTTGTTAAATTAAACTGATGCATGGAACAGGTTTAAAATTTGTAACCCTTATTTCTGCTGACGGTAGGAATAAAATAATTTTCCACTAGGGCAAGGTGTGGTGGCTCACGCCTGTAATCCCAGCACTTTGGGAGACCAAGGTGGGTGAATCACCTGCGGTCAGGAGTTCAAGACCAGCCTGGCCAACATGGGGAAACCCCATCTCTACCGAAAATACAAAAATTAGCCAGGCGTGGTGGTTGTACATCTGTAATCCCAGCTACTTGGGAGGCTGAGGCACGAGAACTGCTTGAACCAGGGAGGAGGAGGTTGCAGTGAGCCAAGATGGCACCACTGCACTCCAGCCTGGGTAACAGAGTGAGATTCTGTCTCAAAAACAAAACAACAACAAAATTGCCACTTGTGGAGGACACAGGCTGTTTGGGGCCATGCAACACTTTCTTTTCCATTTTGTTTAGAAAATGGCACTTAGATCTTCATGATGGTGCCCACAACCTGCGTCCTTTAAGCCAACCAGCAGACCTCATCATCAGGCCATAGAGACACAGGGAGACACTTGCCAAGGGAGACGCGAGACGCGCTTTTTCATCCTTCTGTGAAGCTGCATGAGACACTCCGCGTCCCCACTGGATAGAAACCCAGCAAGCACTGCCCAGGCCTGCTGGGACACGCGGGAAGGCTGTGCAAGAGAGAGGCTGAGGAAAGGACAGAGAAAAGCTGGGTGCACCCATATAATGTAGGCTGCCAGATCAAACCTTACCTGAAGCTAGCCCTTCTTCAGCTTTCTAGGTCAGGTATGCTGAGACATACTCCCACTTGTTTAGGTCCGCTGAGTTTGGTTTTGTGTAATCTGCGACTAAAAGTCTGCCTGAACACGTGGATTGTGGTTTTTAGCCTCCAGTTTAGACACGTGGGGAAAGCACTTGGTCAGTGTGGCATTCACAGCCGGCTGATTCAGAGCCCAGCTACTCTCCCCTCTCTGTGCTTCTCCCCCCACTCACATTTCTCCTTCCCAAGGTGTCTGGGGTGGTGGATGATAGTGCAGGGAGCCCACATACTCTCCTGGTACCCAAAGGGACGGTTTGTCCGCAGCTGTGGCCACCTGCCCTTGTGGGCCTCGGCTTCCCATGTCCTTGCCCTGTCTGCTCTGTTGGTGAAATGTCCATGAAGGACTGCAGCGCTATCTGTGCTCTCAGCATGGCCAGCATCTGACATATGTCCTCTGCCAATTGGGCTCTGGCGCTGGCTCTGGCGACACTGCTACCTCCTGAAGCTCAGTGGCACCCTCCCTATGGACCTGGCCTTTGGCTGTCCATCTCACAGCTCTCCATGGACCAGTGAGAACCAGGAAAACATGGGCAGGGCCTTGGTTTCCACATCAGGGGAGTGCAAGACCCAGGGACCACAGGAGCTCCCAGTCCCCCTCAGACTCCTTGGAGAGCACTGCTTCCGCCCCCTCCGGCTTGGCATTCCTGAAGACTGCGACCAAGCCTATGGGGTGCTGCATTCCCCTCCTCTGGCTTTCCACCCCCACCCTGAGTCTCTAACGCACAGGGGCTGGAGGAAGTCAGAGCCTTTCAAAGACTCTTTCAGTGTGCTCGGCTCTTGATTCTGCTCTCATGCTCTCCCCATCAGCACCTCTTCCAAGCCAAGGAGGTACCCTCTCCCTCCTGTGAAGTGGGTCTCTAGCATCCTCTCTACTCAATGGCTTCCTTTATAATGGTAAACTCTAAAAATACAAGGCTTTGAGTCTTGATATTTAAAAGGAAGCTTCTGAAATTCAAAAATTAACAAAACAAAACACTTTTGATCTCTCATGCTGATACTTTTCTTGTTTCTGCTGTGCTCTTTCACAAGTTTTAGTTGAAAGCCAGAGTTGAACACTGATTCCTTTCTTCTCAGCTGTAACTCCCTCTCCCTCTGAAGTAATAGAGGCCTCGGCCCCACTGGGCAGGCAGTCTCTAAGTAGCAAGAGGTGCTGGGAATAAAATATGCGGTGGACGGTTTCTCAAAACTACCCCTGTGCTATCAAGTATTGTGTTTGATTAAAGCTGCCAATAAAGAGACTTCTGCTTCCAGGAAGGGTGTGTAAACACTTTCCCTATCCCTTTCCCAAGATACAACTAAAACCCTGAGCAAGTATAAGAGACTCAGAAAGCTGGAGAAAATAAAGCAGACTGGCCAGGGACCATGGGACCCAAAGAATTCCACAGAAGTGAGCCCTAGGTTTCTTTTTGCCTAATGTATCCCAGACAAGCCAGTAGACTGGAAATGCCAATAACCACAGACAAAAACAAAAATAAAACAAAACAAAAACCAAAACCTAACAAAAGTCTGCTTTCACTAGCCAAATGACCAGGAAAAGGACAGCCTAGCAAGAAAGAAAACCTTTAGACAATAACTATTCTACTCCAGCCAAACACTGCACCAAAACCCGTGTTTTTTTTTTTTCACTCCCCCACCCCCACCCCCGCCATCCTTGATACCTAGCCAAGATGTTTTTGGTAATTTTCCATCTACTGAACCCTCACCCTCTCTGTTGGCTATAATTCTCCAGTTGCCCCTGCGGTATTTGGAGTTGAGTTTAATCTCTCTCCCCTATTGCTATAATCTTCAGTAAACTCACCCTTGCATGTTTAACTCTGATGCAATATTTTTTTTTGGACAAACTATAACATGTCAAAATATATGGGTTAAAGCTAGAGCAGTGCTGAGAGGAAAATTTATAGCACTAAAAATGCATACATGAGAAAAAAAGCTATAATTCTCTGGCTGCCCCTGTGGTATTTGGAGTTGAGTTTAATCTCTCTCCCTTATTGCTATAATCTTCAGTAAACTCTCCCTTGCATGTTTAACTCTGATGCAATATTTTTTTTGGACAAACTATAACATGTCAAAATATATGGGTTAAAGCTAGAGCAGTGATGAGAGAAAAATTTATAGCACTAAAAATGCATACATGAGAAAAAAGAAAAAGTCTCAAAGCAATAATCTAAGCTTATACCTAAGGAGCCTAGAAAAAGAAAAGCAAAATAAACCCAAATCAAGCTGAAAAAAGAAATAATATGGAAATCAACAAATTGAAAATAGAAAAACAATAGAGAAAAATCAATGAAAAGATCAATAAAACTGACAAAACTCTCAGTAGACTGACAAAGAAAAAACAGAACATACAAATTATTAATATCAGAAATGAAACAGGGAATATAAGTACAGACCCTACAGACATCAAAAGGATAAGGAAATATTACAAACAACTATACACACATAAATTTCACAACTTAGACAAAATGCACCAATTCTTCAAAAAACACAATTGAAATTCACCAAATATGAATGAGATAATATGAGCAACTGTATAACTACTAAGAAAATTGAACTCATAATTTTAAAACTCTCCAAAAATAAATATCTAGGCCTAGATGATTTCATTAGAGGATTCTATAAAATATTTACAGAAGAATTAACACCAGTTCCACATGATATCTCCCAGAAAGTACAAGAGGAAGGAACACTTCTCAATTCATTTTATGAAAGTAGTAGTAACCTGATACCAAAACCAGATAAAGACGGATCAACATCCCTCATAAATATATACATAAAATCCCTTAATAAACATTAGCATATAGAATTCAGCAATATATTTAAAAATATATGATCCAAAATTGACCTATGCACACTTATCCCAGAAAAATGAAGACTTAAGTATACACAAAAACCTGTACATGAATGTCTACAGCAACCTTATTTTAATAGCCCAAAACTAGAAACAACCCAGATGTCCTTCAAAATTAAAGTACAACTCATACCCAGGAACTTCAGATGGTAATAAATTGCCCATGGGGAACTTAGTATCGGTCTTCAAAATATCATATATTTTAAATATATTATTTAAATATATTCTTTTGAACAACTAATAACTTTCTTTAAAATTGTAAAAAGGGTCTTCTATAAAACACACATTCACTGTTAAAAATATTCTTAAGAAGACTCTTATCTTAACTAGAAGAATTCATTCATTGTATTCATCAAAATCCTGCCATGTGCCAGCTATTATGAAAAATGCTAGTTCTTCACACACATAACCTAAAAATAATATTTAAATAATATATAAGCTACTGGAGGAGATTCCTTTACCTAGTGAATATAGGCTGTAAGAATGAATGCTGGCCGGGAGTGGTGGCTCACATCTGTAATCTCAGCACTTTAAGAGGCCGAGGTGGGTGGATCACGAGATTAGGAGATCCAGACCATCCTGGCTAACATGGTAAAACCCTGTCTCTACTAAAAATACAAAAAAAAAATTAGCCGGGTGTGGTGGCATGTGCCTGTAGTTCCAGCTATTCGGGATGCTGAGGCAGGAGAACAGCTTGAACCTGGCAGGCAGAGGTTGCAGTGAGCCGAGATCATGCCACTGCACTCCAGTCTGGGTGACACAGCAAGACTCCAACTCAAAAAAAAAAAAAAAAAAAAAGAATGCTATGTATTTTCTGTAAAAATTGCCCCCCAATAATCCGTTATATTTAGCACTCGATAACTAAGATGTAAGTCCTTGGTTTTACTCTTTCCTTCAATAACATTTAGGGATTACCTATCAATTGGTAGACACCATGCTTGTTTCTTGTAATAAAATATTGAAAAAATTCAAGGTGCCTACAGTAGAGGGAAGGCAATCACTAGCAATGGAAAAATGACCACATTAGGTAGTCAACGCCCCGGGAATACACATCTATAATGAAACTATGGTAAGTTAAGACTGTGTAAGAATATGGAACTAGACCAAAGGCACAGAATTGAGAGCCCAGAAACAGACCTGTGCATTTGTTGAAATTTACAAATGACAGAGGCATTACAAATTACTGTAGTTCTTACAAGAACAATAGTTAAAACAAACAGTTACCCAAATGGAAAAATAATCAGATCTCTACATCGTACCTATATAAAAATAAATTCCAAGGAAATTAAAGACTCAATGTAAAAAGTAACTTTATTAAGAGAGAATTTGCTATCACAGAACACTATAGGTGAAAAAGAGTAAGAAAGGGTTCCTTAAATGAGACACAAAAAGGTAAAAACTTTAAAGAAAAAGACTACAAATTTGACAATATTTTCTAAAAATCTGTAAATCAAAGACATAGAATCCAATCTGAGAAAAACAAACCAACCATCAACTAAGGAGAAGATATTTATGTAAGTGAACAAGAATAGTATTCATAATACATAAAGAACTTTTACAAATTAATAAAAAAAAAGACAAGCCACTAAACTTAAAATGGGCAAAAGAGAAAGCGAGTCACTGAAAAAACTCAAATGACAAACATAAAAATACACTGACACTTATTAGTAATTAATGTGAATTAAGCCACAATAAGATATTAATCCACATCAAACTGGCAAAAACTTAAAAATTTGGTAACAACAAGTGCGGTGATCTGTAGGGTGATGAGGTCTCTATCACACTGCAGGTGAGAATGTGAGTCGGTCCCCTCATGTGGAGGGTGTTTAGTGATGTCAGGAGAGTAGAATACCAGCATACCCTATGGTCAGGCAATACTGGTGAAGCGCTAGAGAAACCCTCTCACATGTTCAAGAATATTCATCCCAGCATTTATTTTTTTCCTTGCAGCATTGTTTTTAATAGTGAAATAATGGAAACAACCTAGTGTATCTGCACAATGACATACTGTGTAGCAGCCAAGATGAATAATTTAGTGCTACGTCTGTCAACATAGATAAATCTTAAAAACATACTGTTGAATGAAAACAGTGAATTTATAAGTACAATATGCTATCATTTATATAAACTTTAAAACAGCAAAAAAATACCATCTATCATTTAAGGAAATATACATATTTAAGAAAATATAAATAAATAAAAGCAAGCATTAAAATGGGATGATAAAGACTAAATTTAGAATAGAAAAGCGAACTGAACTGGGAAGAACAGACTTGAGAAAGGATAAACAGGGACGTTAAATGTACTAGAGTAGGCCGAGCGCGGTGGCTCACGCCTGTAATCCCAGCACTTTGTGAGGCTGAGGCGGGTGGATCATCTGAGGTCAGGAATTTTAGACCAGCCTGGCTAACATGGTGAAACCCCATTTCTACTAAAAATACAAAAAATTAGTCAGGTGTGGTGGTACATGGCTGTAATCTCAGCTACTTGGGAGGCTGAGGCAGGGATCACTTGAACTTGGCAGGTGGAGGTTGCAGTGAGCCAAGATCCTGCCATTGCACTCCAGCTTGGTCAACCAGAACAAAACTCCATCTCAAAAAAAAAATGTACTCAAGTAATTCTGAAGCTCTTAAGCTGAATGATGAATACACACATATTCATTGTATTGGGCTCCATTCCTTGTTACTAGGAAAAGGGGTATCTCACTGAGCTCTGGTGTGGGAAGGGGCAGGCAGACAGAGGCAGAGGGGTTAAACGAGGCTTTTGAGGACACATCCCCTGCACTGAAACCAGAAGAACTAACAGGCAGCAGCCAGGCCAAGAAAGCTGGGCTAAAAGATGTGTTCAGGGATCTAAGGGCAGAAAAAGTTTCTTGACAGAGGTAACAACAGCAATGGCTTGAAGGCAGGGGATAGTATGAGGAATCAAGTATCAATGCTTTGATAATTATATCAAAGCATTATCATAACAGGACAAAGTGTTAATTTGACTCCAACCTAGCTACATACTAAAAGCTAGTACAAACATGCTAATGCAACAGTGAACATATATTTAGGGGGGAAAAAAAAAACTAAAGGGGAGAAAGACTCACCAACAAAGGAACCAAAGCAAATATCCAGCTAAATAATCCCTAGATTTTAACATTTCCAATTGATACAGCTATAACATTTTAAAAATTAAATACTATGCTGCAAGAAAAATGAGAACTAAAGAATTCATAAAAATACAATGTCAAAGGTCAGATATTTTGAATTACATAATGTTGATAAATTCCGAGCCAGTATCACGAGTGGCACTGTAGTGAAATGAAGACATTGACAAAAACTGGGCCTGCTGATGTAGAAACGTTAGGAGAGACATCAAAGCCATGTGCGATAAGGGAGGTATTGGATTTAAAAATGTGGCTCCTGGCAGTGCAATGAGAACAAAGGTCCTCGACACCTTCTCAGGAGGAGGCCTTCATAAAAAATGACAGTTCTAAGAGGGGCTTTCAAAACAAGGATTGACAAGATGATCCCCAAAGTATCTGAGTTGGGATTTAGACAAACAAAAGACTCCATGACCAATTCATGCCCAGGGTGAAGAGGGTGACAGTCCGGCATGGGGAACAGGCTTGGCCCACATTGTCAACAGGCCATAATACTGATCATGACCCCAAACCAAATGACTTTGAGACACTGAAAGACAATTCAAGAGTAGATCACACATCCAGTTTTTCATTCAGTACACACTTGGTGCCTACTGCGTTCCAGTACAGAGCCAGGCCTGGAGAAATGTCAGTGAAGCCCTCAGAAAAGGCTCCCATTCTCATGGAATTTACAATCCAGCGAGGTGAACAGAAGTACAGGATGTTATAATATAGTGTAATAAGCATTATGATAGAGGATGTACAGGGAATATCTGGAGGACACCAGACTGAGGTTCTAATAAAGCAAATATTGAACTAGAGCAATCAGTGAGCTAGACAGTATAGTAATACAAACTATCCAAACTGAAACAGAAAAAAAATCTAAAGAAAAGAATAAAAGTGAGTTTCAGTGAGCTATGGACAAATTCAGTGAGCTATGGGACAAAATGACCTAACATATGTAATTATAAGTGGAGTCCCTGAAGGAGAGGAGAGAAAAGGAGGACCATAAAAAGTATGTGAATAAATAATCACCAATAAATTTTCAGGTTTGATGAAAACTATAAACCAAAGATCGAAGAAACTCAATGAATCCCAAATACAATAAACATGATGGCGTATCATAATCAAATTTTTCAAAAATAGTGATAAGAAAAAAAAAGCTAAAAAGCAGCAAAGAAACAAGACACATTATATAAAGACAGTGATGACAGACTTCCTATCAATGTGAGAAAAAAATAACATCTTCAAAATACTGAGAAAGAAAAAATTTTTTAGAATTTTATACCATACAAAAATAATTTTCAAAAACCAAAGGTGAGGGTTGGGCATGGTGGCTCATGTCTGTAATTCCAAAACTTTGGGAGGCTGAGGCAGGCAGAGGACTTGAGCTCAGGAGTTCAAGACCAGTCTGAGAAACATGGTGAAACCCTATCTCTACAAAAAATACAAAAATTAGCCGGGCGCAGTGGTACATGCCTGTAGTCCCAGCTACTCAGGAGGCTGAGGCAGGAGAATCACTTGCGTCTGGGAGACAGAGGTGGCCATGAGCTGAGATCACACCATTGCACTCCAGCATGGGTGACAGGAGTGAAATCCTATCTCAAAACAAATACACCCAAAACAAAAAAAAAAAACCAAAAGTGAAATAAAGACATTTCCAGACCTACAAAAGCCAGGGGAATTCATCAATGGCAGACCTACAACACAGGAAATGTTAAAGGGTGTCCTTTAGGCAGAAGGAAAATGATGCCAACAAGAAATCTGGTTGTAAACAGGGAAAATGAGAGCACTGGAAACAGTAACTACATGGGTAGATAGATAGGATTTCTCTTATTAATTATTGAAATCTATGTTGCCCAGGCTGATCTTGAACTCCTGGCCTAAAGGATATAGGATAGCAAGACCCCCAGCTCTAAAAAAAAAATTAAGAAGTTAGGCAGGCACAGTGGCACACATCTGTGGTCCTAGCTACTCTGTAGGATGAGGCAAAAGGATCACTTAAGTCCAGAAGTTGAAGGCTGCAGTTAGCTATGATTACACCACTACACTCCAGCGTGGGTAACAGAGTGAGACCCTGTGTCTAAAAAGAGAGAGAGAGACAGAGAGATACAGACACAGACACACATACATGGGCACACACACACACACACATAGTTTAAAAGTAAAAGAATAGAAAATACTGGCTGGGTATGGTGGCTCATGCCTGTAATCCCAGCACTTTGGGAGGCTGAGGTGGGTGGATCACAAGGTCAGGAGATTGAGACCATCCTGGCCAACATGGTGAAACCCCATCTCTACTAAAATACAAAAAATTAGCTGGGCATGGTGGGGCATGCCTGTAGTCCCAGCTACTCAGGAGGCTGAGGCAGGGGAATCACTTGAACCTGGGAGGTGAAGATTGCAGTGAACCAAGATCACACCACTACACTCCACCTTGGTAAATGAGTGAGACAGTGTCTCAATTAAAAAAAAAAAAAAAAGAGGCCAGGTGTGGTTACTTATGCCTGTAATCCCAGCACTTTGGGAGGCCGAGGCAGGTCGATCACAAGTTCAGGAGTTCAAGATCAGCCTGGCCAACACAGTGAAACCCCATCTTTACTAAAAATATAAAAAATTAGCTGGGCATGGTGGCATGCGCCTGTAATCCCAGCTACTCGGGAGGCTGAGACAGGAGAATCGTTCGAACCCAGGAGGCGGGGGTCGTAGTGAGCCGAGATTGTGCCATTGCACTCCAGCCTGAGCAACAGGGCGAGACTCTGTCTCAAAAAAGTAAAAAAGGAATAGAAAATACCATGCTAACATTATTTGAGGAAAACTGGAGTGGTTATTTAACATTAATATTAAATGATATTTTTATTAATTGTATTGTTTCCAAAATTATTCTAACATTTTATTAGTTAATATTAAATTAATATTTTAATATTAGACAAAATGGATTTCAAAGCAGAGAATGATACCAAGGATAAAAAGGTTATTTTATCAAAATAAAGTGGTCAATTCTCCCCAGATTGAGTACTAGATTCAAGGTAATCCCAATGAAAATCTCAGCAGACTTTTTTGTAGAAATTGACAAACTGCTGATTATAAAGTTCATATGAAAATGCAAAAGACCAAAGACCCAAAATAACCACTTTTTTAAAAAAGAACAATGTTGGAGGACTTACATGCCCCAATTTAAAAACTTACTCAAAAGCTACAATAATAAAGACAGTGCATTGCTGGTTTGATAGGTCTATAGATCAACTAGATCAAATTCAGAGTGTAGTAGTAAACCCTCATATTGACAGTAAATTCATTTCAGACAAAGGTGCCAAGGTAATTAAATGGGGAAAAATGGTCTTTTCAAGGAATGAGGTGGTGGGACCATTGATCTTCACGTTAAGAAAGATGATGTTAAACACTTGCTTTCCACCCTATACGAAAGTCAATTCAAAACGGCTCATCGCTCTAAATGTAAACCCCGAAACTATAATATGTCTAGAAAAAAATGTAGAAAAAATATCTGTGATCTCAGTTTAGGCAAAGATTTCTTACATACAATATCAAAAGCATGATACATGTAAGAATTTGTTGATAAATCAGAATTCATTAAAACTTAAAACTTCTGCTCTTCAAAAGATGGTGTCAAAAGAGTGAGAAGACAAGCCACAAACTGGAAGAAAATATCTGCCAAGAACATACCCGATAAAGAACTTGTGTCTAGAATATATACAGAACTCTCAAAACTGAATAAGAAAATAAGCAGTCCCCTTAAAATACGTAGAAGATCTGACTAGATGCTTCACTGAAGAAGAAAAATGAATGGCAAATTAGCACATGGAAGGACTCTCACCAGTAGTCATTAGGGTAATACAATTAAAACTGGCCTAAAACTGCAATAAGAAACCACACAATATATCTATCGGAATGGCTCAAATTAGAAAGACTAGCCATATCAAATGCTGCTTGAAGTGTAAAAGAAGAATAATTCATTGCTGGTAGGAATGTCAAATGGTAGAACCACTTTGGAAAAACAGTTTGGCAGCTGCTTAAAAGGTGAAACCTACACCTACTATACGACCTAGCTACTTGACTCCTTGGTATTTACCCAAGGGAAAAAAAAGTATATATGCATATAAGGATGTGCAGTTGTTGGGATTCGCTTGGGATGGCTGGAAAAATATTAGGGAGATATTAGGGAAAGTTAGAATATTATAGTCTCAAACCTTTTGGAAGGCTGAAAGGTTTTAATGGAATGGGCTGAAGTCAGCCAGTTCATTATGTTAAACTTTAAGTCACAGGGTAAAAGATTAGGATAATAAAAACTTCCCCAGTTAAGTCTGTTTACCCCACATTCCTTTGTCTCTGTTTACTCATGTAAACTCTGGATGGTCCTCTTCGGGGGAGGTTGAAGGGGAATTACCAGTTATTTAACGGTGTTTATTCTGGGCCCTGGAACCAAGACCTTTTATCATTTGTAAAACTACTCTTTTAACCATGTTAATTATCCACAAGTGTGTTGACTTAGAACTTCTGTTATTAAATCTATACTGAATAAATATGAGGAGGAGCAGCAAGTGGTGGCTGGTTGGCTGCAATCACCCTCTGAAAGCAGCTGACGACCATTCCTAGCCCACTCAGATTCACTGTATTCTGGTGTGGGTGAGTGCATTTTATTCACCCGTCCTTGAGTCAGGGTCTGCAGGACAGACCTCCGCAGGTGGTGATCAACGTCGCAGGTGGTGATCAACGTCTCAGGTGGCGACCGCAACGTGACACTTGTCACAGCTGGTGCCCAAACAGGGACCCACTGATGTGACACTCATCACATGCAGTGAATGTATGTAGTAATATCCCAAACTGAGTAATATCCCGAAACTGGAAACAACCCAAATACTGATCAACAGATGAATTTATAAACAACGTGGGATACACAGATTCAATGGCATACTACCAAGCAATAAAAAGAAACGAGCTACTGAAACACAGACCAACATGGCCGAAGCTCACAATAACAACGGTGTGAAAGGAGCCCTGAAAGGAGCCCAAGCTGTGTGGCTCCATTCACATAGGTTTCCAGAAAGTGCAAACTAATCTACAGTGGCAAACGGCAAGTCAGTGGTTGCCAAGGACATGGGTAAAGGTTGAGGGGTAGGGAGGGAGATATTACGAAGAGACACAAGGATACTTTCACACAACTGGTAGCAATGACTCATTTTTTCTTCTTTTTTAAATTTCCATATAAAGAACCGGAAGCAATAACTTTCTCTTGGGGGTGGGGGGTGTGCGTGAGAAAATCAGCTTTCTGAAAATATTGAAAACCAGCTATAACCTAATTTTTTGGTTTTGTTTTGTTTGAGATGGTGTCTCACTCTGTCACCAGGCTGGAATGCGGTGGTGTGATCTCGGCTCACTGTAACCTCCTCCTCTCAGACTCAAGCAATCCTCCCACTTCAGCTTCTTGAGTAGCTGGAACCACAGGTGTGCACTACCATGCCCAGCTAATTTTCTGTATTTTTGGTAGAGATGGGGTTTCACCATGTTGCCCAGGCTGGTTTTGAACTCCTGAGCTCAAGAGATCTGCCTGCCTTGGCCTCCCAAAGTGCTGGGATTATAGACATGAACCACTGTGTCTGGCCTGATTTTTTTTTTTTAAGAGACAAGGTCTTGCTCTGTCACCCAGGGTGAAGTACTGTGGTGTGATCACAACTTGCTGCAGCCTGGAACTCCTGGGCTCAAGTGATCCTCCTGCCTCAGCCTCCCAAGTAACTACCATGCTCAGCTAATTTAAAGCATTTTAAAATTTATAGAGATAGGATCTTGCTATGCTGCCCAGGCTAATAATCTGATTTTTAAAAATATTAGTCAACTGTATTTTGTGCACTTTAAGCCAAAAAAAGAGAAAGTAATGAAATTCTAGCCATTTTATGGAATTATCACGTACCCTACATAGTATTTTCTTAAATAATACTGGATTCAAGTTTTATGTGTAAGAAAATGAAAGCACAAATGTTCTATGAGAAAACAGAGGTGAGTATTTAAATAATCTTGGAGCTAAGGGCAGCCTGTCTAAGATGACACTAAGATAGAAACAGTAAGGGATGTTGGTACAGGGGAAAGTCAACATAGAGACTGGAAAAGCTCTGCCACACATTTCTCAGGGCAGAGACAGGAGCTGAGAGCATTTTGGAAGGCAATCTAATAAAAGCTATTAAAAGTAAAAATGTAATATCCTCTGTACCCAGTATAGTAATTATTAATTCCATACCTGAAAATCTGTCCCACAAAAATACAAGTACCAATACAACAGGACATACATGCATGGTGTTCATTGCAGCTTTACTCTTAGAGGGCAACTGCACAACACACCCACGTGTGGAACACACACAGCTAGAGTGGGACAGGGCTCTGTCAGGTGAGCTGCAGGGAGTCCCACAAGCTGTTGCTGAGAGCAAAAAGCAAGAGGCAGGAAAGGAAAATTCTAAATGTGTAAAATAAATAATGACAAAGTTAGCACATGTCTCTGTGTGTATATGTACAGATACATATGGGCCTTAGGAGATTACAGAATAAGTCAGAAGGAAAATATGGATACACGAGCTCTAGGCTGCTATCACGGGCTACCAAGAGTGCTGGGATTGAGAGTGGAGGGCTGAGGTATGTGGGTGTGAGAGGAGTGTCTACAATAAAAACAGCATATATAATGTGATCCCATTTATGTAAATGTGTGTGTGCATAAAGAGATAAATTAGAGGATGGTCACCAAAATGTTAATGATGGCTATAGTAAGGATATGGAGTTTTGAGTGAATTTTTACTTTGTTATTCCCATTTTTATGGATTGTTTGAATTCTTTAGAAATATCATGTTATTTGTATAATTTTAAAAAGCCATTTTAAGTATGGCAAACCAAAATATATATCTTAAAAAGTAAAAGGCAAAAGAAAACTGGAGAAAAATAATTGAACATTTTATAAAGGGTTAATCTTTATTATATAAAGAGCTTTTCCATGCCAATAGGAAAAAACAAACATCCTCCAGAGAAATGGGCAAATGACATGAACAGGCAGTTCAAAGAAGAATAATTGCTTTATGTAGTCAACCTCACCAAATATTTAAAGAAATGGAAATTGAAAAAATGAGTCAGGAACGTAACCAAAATGAAAACTCCTTGTGTTGGCAAGGATTAGGAGACCAAGCATTTCACACACTATGTGGTGGGAATGTTATTTTTGGTGGGGAGGCTAATTTGGCAATGTAAAGCCTTAAAAATACATATATACGGTGACTTAGAAATTCTATCTCCAGGAATTTATGCTACAGAAATCAACAGAAAAAAAGTACCAAAAATGTTTATGGTATTGGTTATGGTATGGGTATTGCTATTGAAGTTGGCACGGTATTGCTAAGGCAAAGTACAAGTGTGTTTATGGTATCTCTATAAAGTAATTAAAACTGAAAACAATCTAAATGACCATCAATTGGGGTAGCCATTAAATGGAATACAATGCAGCTGTTAAAATGATGACAAAGACTTCCAGGTCATGGCTGAATGCACATGTTTTGTTTATATCCCATCTTTCCAAACATTCAACTGAAATAACAGAAAAATAAACAGGTAAAATTAGAGCATCACTGAGAACCTGGGAGGAGTGCTACTTGCAAACCAGACTTTTAGAAACCTCTGGAAGAGAATAAAAGACAGCAACAGATTAACTGAAGACATAATGGAAAAAGAAACTTATAACTCCACAAAAGCAAAAGCAAGGACTTCTACAAAAAGTTTCTCAGCAGAATTCCTAAATAACTCCTAGATAAGAAGTATCAACTAAGAGAAAACTACAGCAGTTGCGGTTGGTTGAGAAATTAGCCCAAGGGCAGCATGGCAGCAGTGCCTGCATTCAGAGGAGATGGCACTGGTATTCACATTGATATTGGTGTTGGTATTGGTATTTGCATTTGTATTGCTACTACTACTGCTCTTCACTAGATAAAGACCCCAGAAGAGCTCCCTAAAGTGTAAGGCAGAGACAGCTGGCAACCCGAGAGCTGACTGATCAAGAGTGGACGTCCTCGCACCCAAGAGGCCACATGATCAGGGCAAACTCACCCCATCCCAGCCTCTCTTCCTCTTCCTCACACAGTCCCTCTGCCTGCATGCACTCAGTACACCATCTATGCAAATATCTGGATGAAGGCCTGACCATTAACGAAAGGAACCCGTGGACAGACACAGGTTACGGAGGGAAGGGAAAGATGACTAACATTTGCTTATTCTGTAAACCTCCACATACCTGTGTTACCATGAATATATATTTATATTTATATATATTAATGTGTACTTAAATCATTCATGTATTTAATTTATATATTTAAATCTAAATATAGATTCAAATCAATATTTATTAATGTATGATATCAAGAGATGTTAAAATAAAAAAGCATGATATAAAATAACATGGCTTTATTTTTGTAGAAAAAATTGTATTTTATAAATATATGTGCTTAGCAAAAAGTGTGGAAAGGTAGACACCACAATTCTGCATGGTGGATAACCAGTGACTTTTTATTAGTTTTTATTTCTTTTCTGTATCTAAGAAACTTTTCTGTAATGAGAAAATGAGTCCTTTTTAGTTCAAAATATAGACCCATTTAAAAAGTGAATTGCTTTAAGTGTTATTAAAGCTGCATCATAAGTTCAAGGGCATTTATGGCTTTTTTTTTTCCATCAGAGATATAGCTTCAACAAACACCAAAAACTGGAGCTGGTCATCATAGCATCAGATACTTTAACACATTTCTGGAAATCAGAAACCACCCGTCTGGCACAAATCTGAAAAGGAGGATAGGGTAGGGGTGCCCTTTTTGCCTTCACACTGGAGTGCATGGGTTTCTGGGTGTGAAGCCCCCCTTGCTAACTCAGCACTTCATGAGAAGAGGACCCAACTATCTCGTTCTCCCGCTCTGTTCTCAGAATAAAAGAATAAAACACAACGTATCAGTATGAAGTACTCTCTTGGAAGCAGAAAGTGCACACATATGGAGGCAAAACCTCAAAAGCAAGGTATGGAAAATAGCGTTTAACAAAGACTTACAGGATGCTTGGCTGAAAGTCTTCCAGTCACAGTTCCAGTCTGATTCCATGTAGAGGAAATGGAGCCCTTTATGAGTTAAGAAGAATCAGTGTAAACTCTGGCAATGCTATATGAGGTCAAGAATGAGGCAGAGCCTCCACCCACAACACACAACACTTGCTGCTCCTCCAGAGGCTGACAAGATGCTGGCCCTAAACTTCCAACCCCGAAATGTCCTTGGGGTTACGAAGCTCCTGACGTGTGATCAGGGAAGGGTGAAGAAGGAAGCTTCCCCCGTCCCATGTAGGAACTGCAACAGGACTTGACATCACTTACAATCCTGTGTGTGGGGAGAGGAAGGGCTGTTGGGCTGTGGGGAGCGTGGTGTGGGCTCCAAGTGGGACTGTGCATCCCATGTTCTGTCACTGGCTGTGAAAACTTGAACAAGTCAGAGAACATCCCTTGACTGCAGTCTCCTCAAGTCTGAACTAAAACAGTATCATCTTCCTCACACAAGTCCAGAACAGAGATGCAACAGTGGATGTGAAAGCAGGCCAGCTAGAGCTTCCACATGAACAGAGGGTTCAAGACATAATGTCAACCTATGCTGCAAGGAGACCTAAATATCAATACCATGGTTCACAGTTTCAAGAATGTTAGATTATTTCATCATTTACTAAAATTACAAAGCTTCTGGCAGGGAGCAGTGGCTCACGCCTATAATCCCAGCACTCTGGGAGGGTGAGGTGGGCGGATCATGAGGTCAAGAGATCGAGACCATCCTGGCCAACATGGTGAAACCCCATCTCTCCTAAATACAAAAATTAGCAGGGCACGGTGGCACATGCCTGTAATCCCAGCTACTCAGGAGGCTGAGGCAGGAGAATCGCTTGAACCTGGGAGGTAGAGGTTGCAGTGAGCTGAGATCGAGCCACTGCACTCCAGCCTGGATGACAGTGAGACTCCGTCTCCAAAAAAAAAAGAAAAAGATTACAAAGCTTCTGTATGTATCTGAACTCATACATAAACCACAGTCCTAATCACACTATCTTTCTATAAAGCTTGTTACCTTTTTCATGCAAGCTAGTAAGCCGTCGACAAAGGTTGACTTGATCTTGTGAACCTAAGGTACAAAGACAAGAATAATCATTTTCTTTGTTTAAGTCTTTTTTTTTCTTTTCTGATAAGGAGTCTTGCTCTGCCACTCAGGCTGGAGTGCAGTGGCACAATCTCAGTTCAATGCAACCTCCACCTCCTGGGTTCAAGCAATTCTTCTGCCTCAGCCTCCCAAGTAGCTAGCATTACAGGCAGGTGCCACCACACCCAGCTAATTTTTATATTTTTAGTAGAGATGGGGTTTCGCCACGTTGGCCAGGCTGGTCTCAAACCCGTGACTTCAGGTGATCTGCCCAACTCAGCCTCCCAAAGTACTGGGATTATAGGCGTGAGCCACTGCACCTGGCCTGTTTCAGTCTTTAAACAGGAATGGTGTGAATGGTGTTTCACAGAGTGCCAGTCACGTACTGCTACTATCACCTTAGATGACTCCAGGAGGACCTGGAATGACCTTAGGATTAAATAACACTGACCCACGGAGAAAGATGTCATTCCACTCTTTAAAAATACATCTAATTTGGGTATGTCTTTATCAGAAAAAAAATACATCTATTAATTCTAAAGTCATTCTAGATTTACAGAAAATTTGCAAAGATAAACAGATAAATATCCTGACGCAGCGTCTCCTGTGGTGGCCCCCTCACATCACTGCAGGGAGAAAGGGCCAGGCTGGGGCCAACGTACTCCCTCATAGCTGCCAGACCCTCAGGATACAGCAGGCCACAGGCTCAGTGAATACTAGGACCTATGCTGTGGGCAGTGGCAAAAGCTGAAAACATGGCTGACAACCAACAGAGAACTTCTGAAGGAAATGGCAGGTGTATGAACAGAGAAATGGGGAATAGCCAGGGGAGGGAAGGGGGCTGCTCATGAAATCCCTGGCAAATGTAAATGCAAGACAGCAAAACACTGCTATGGTATAGCCTTGCCAGACTTAGAAGCCAAGAAGGGGGTTGTGGGAGAATTCTGGACTAGGTGCTGCTGGACGTCTCATGCACACAGCTGTCACACAGCTGTGGCGTGCACCTGCTTCCTTCTGATTCTTCATTGTCTTCTTCCATTTGTGACTCCTGAGGTTCACGAGTGGGGCTGATAGCAGACTTGGGTAAAATCACATTGGGGCACAAGTAAACGGTGCCAGTATAAGGTTAACCTGACAAAACTCTTCCCCTGAGAACACTGGGAGGGCTGCTTCTGCCATTATGGATTTCCGTTGAAAGACACAGGGCCATATGGTTCCCCTTCACCACCCTTCACTTACAAAAAAGTGAACTTACCTGCCTGTATTCCAAAATTATCTTGGGTAATGGATGAAGGTCTCGCAGAGCATTTAACTAAAAATGAAAATAAATAACCACCAATGTAATTCTTTCATTTTAACATTTTAAACACTTATTTTAATCTGGAGAAAGTCCTTGTAATAAATGGTCTAATTGAGCATATTTTTCAAAATAAAGATGCACAATAAACTCAAGTTTATCAAGTGTCTGAATTCTAACCCCTTACAAAACCATTCTGTTGCCTCCACGGGCACTAAGAGCACCTCAGACAAGCTTGGAAATAAGATTCCTCTTGAGATTTAAATGACGAAATCTAAATCTAGGGTAGGTAAAATCCTGCGTCAGTGTCTACAAATGTGTAACTCAGTAACTGCGTAATTTCAGGAAAGAGTAATGGATTATGAGTTTAAAAATTAACTTTGAAAATCAAAATAACATACCTACAAGAAAGTACAGGACCCAAAAAAAAAAAAAAAAAAAAAAGGGAAGTACAAGACGGTAAGAAAAGTCTGTTAATTATCACAAAGTGAGCACACTTGTTAACCACCAGCCACAGAGAGCAATGAAACATTCCAATTTCCCCAGTAGGTACTGGCTCCTTCCCCAGAGCTAACCACCACCTTGACTTCTACTACCACAGGCTGTCTCCTGTCCTTTGTCCAGTATTATTTTTTTAGGGCTCATCAATATAAGAAGCAGTATTTCATTTATCTGCACTGCTGTGTAGTATTCAAGTGTATGAATGTAGAACATTATCCATTCCAC
Organism: Cacajao melanocephalus; assembly: GCA_963573385.1. Taxonomy (NCBI): domain Eukaryota; kingdom Metazoa; phylum Chordata; class Mammalia; order Primates; family Pitheciidae; genus Cacajao; species Cacajao melanocephalus. The sequence continues at coordinate 28,951 of CAUYLG010007313.1, forward strand.
CTTTGATGAATATGTTTTTTTCCACCTTAGGGCTATTATGAACAATGCTGGTACAGAGATTTTAGTTAATATGTGTCCACAGTTCTGTGCAATACATACATTAAAAAGTGTGAAATGGCTGCATGAACTTTAGCAGAGATATTGCTAGTTCTCCAAAGTAAACGTACCTGTTTATACCCACTTCAGTAAAGCATGAAGGTTCAAGCTGATCCACATTTTTGCCAGTGCCTGTCATCACTCGTGCTAATTTTACGTGTTTTGGTAAAGGGAGAAGTGATCTTTCCCTGCAGTTTTAGTTTGTATTTCCCCAGTGCCTAGCACTGTTGAACACTATTCATATATTTATCGACTAATTGTGTATCTTCTTTCATTAAGTCCGTTTGTGTCTTTTGCTCATTAAAAAAATTGGTTTGTGTGTATTTTTCTCCTTGAGTTGAACGAATTTGTTATTCTAGACAGTTTTTTTTTTTGTCAGTTATATTTATTGGAAATATCTTTTCTTCTTCTGTGGCTAGTTTTTTTACTTTTTTTTTTTTTAATTTTTTTTACATAAGGTCTTGCTCCGTTGCCCAGGCTGGAGTGTAGTGGTGCAATCATAACTCACTACAACCTCAAACTCCTGGGTTCAAGTACTCTTCCTACCTCAGCCTCCCAAGTAGCTGGACTACAGGTGCACACAACCATGCCTGGCTAAGTTTATAAAATTTTCGCAGAGATGACGTCTCACCATGTTGCCTAGGCTGATCTTAAACTCCTGGCCTCAAGTGATCCTCCTGCCTCAGCCTCCCAAAGTGTTGGTATGACAAGCATGAGCCACAGCATCTGGCTTTTTCACTTATTTAATGCTGTCTTTTCATAATTAGAGATTTTTAAATTTTATTGTTGTCCAGTTTATCAAGCTTTCCCTTTATGGTTGATGTATTTGCTGTTTACCTACCTCAAGGCCTTAAAGATATCCTTTTATTATATATTTTCCAATCTTCACTATTTTGCTTTTTATATTGAGATACACAGTTCACTTAGAATTTGTGTTCATATGTTGCATGAAACGGGTCAAGACGCACTGGCCCCATATCATTTATGAACAAGCCCTCCTTACTCAATGCTTTGCAGTGACGCCCCATCAGACACACTCTCTCTCTCTCTCTCTTTCTTTTTGAGGCAGGGTCTCACATGTCACCCCATGCTGGAATGCAGTGGTGCCATTTTGGCTCACTGCAACCTCCACCTCCAGGGCTCAAGCTATCCTTTTGCCTCAGCCTCCTGAGTAGCTAGGACAACAGGTACGTGCCACCATGCCCAGCTAATTTTTGTGTTTTTTGTAGAAATGAGGTTTTGCCATGTTGCCCAGGCTGGTCTTGAACTCCTGGACTCAAGCAATCCTCCCGCCTTGGCCTCCCAAAGTGCTGGAATTACAGGCGTGAGCCACCACGCTCAGTCCGATTTTCTTCATTTCTTTAACTTTAAGCTCTGTTGGACTTGATGTTTGTGGATTTTCTATGTTGGGCCATCGGGCTATTTACTGAACCTTGAGTCAAAATCAAATGGACTTGCTTAATTAATTCCTAGTAATTCCTATTGCTTTCTAATTAGTCTTGATATCCAACAGACTGTGTTCTTAAATAGCGCTTTTTCCCTCCAAGAAATTAGCCAGGCGTGGTGGTGCGTGCCTGTAGTCCCAGCTACTCGGGAGGCTGAGGCAGGAGAGTTGCTTGAAACCCGAAAACGGAAGTCGCAGTGACCCGGGATCGCGCCACTGCACTCCAGCCTGGCAATAGAGAGAGACTCTGTCTCAAAAAAAAAAAAAAAAAAAAAATTAGCATATCCATATAAATCTGACAATCAACTTTTCAATTCCTACCAAAAAATCTCCTGCCAGGGTTTTAATTAAAGTTGTTTAGAATCTATAAATCAAATACATGATTTTAATGTAATCGTGTAAACCACGAAAGCATAGTGCTCTCTGAATAAAGACTGAGAACACAAGAGTTTTGGCCATAAAACATTAACAGTGGGAGGTATCTTGCCTCAGTATAATCCAGAATTGCAGTTTTCATAGAAAAGCTATCCCTAGGGGGATGAAAGTGCATGAAAATGCTTAGCCAAGAAAACAGCTTAAGATCATCTAACTCCCCTTATCTGGATACCTTACTCACAAAATAACTTTCTAACCAATAGTCTCCCAGTATATCTTGACCTGAGCAGCCTGAGAACACTGAAAAGAAGTAGGTGTTTGATTGCACAAACCGTGTACAAAGCACTGACTGCTGGCTGAGGGCCAGAGGCGGAGTGCTGTCAGCTGCCATGGCTCTGCAGGCTCACCCGCACTCTGCGCTGGCTGCAGACACCGCATTCTTCTGACCTCCCTTCTCACTCCAGTATCCCACTGGTGCCTCTTCTCTCTCTGACCTTTAAGTATCAGTTTCTCAGAGTTTAACTCTGTGGTTATCTATGATGGCTGCGTATTGCAATCAACAGGGAGCTTCAAAAACAGGCCCGGGACTAGGCTGCCCCGCCCAATTCTGACTTGCAGGGTCAGTTGTGGGCCTGGGCAACAGTGTTTTCCAAACCTCCAGGCAGGGCAGAGGACCACTGTCCCAGGGCAACTTTAGTAAAAACCAGCTGGCAGCTTCCAAGTGTGTATTCGCAGCATGGGACTTGTCTTGAGCCCCATCCCACAGGCCCAACTGCTGTTTTGTGACATGGCACATCAATGTCTCACATGCATTCTGTCCTAACATATCCATGACTGAACACTTGACCCCCCCCCATAAACAGTTCCTGTTCCAGTTTTCCCTGAGTAGTGGCTGTATCTATTTGCCCTAGTGCACAACTTAGAAAACTCAGAACTACTCCACATGCTGACTTTAGTTCCCACTCACATGAACTTATCAGAAGGTCCTTTCTGTTCTAAAACTGCTTTGCTCCATTTCACTGCCATGACTCGGACTACAGTGACAGCCTACTAATGAGTATCCTCCATTCTCCAACCAGCTAAAAGAGCAGTGGCTCACACCTGTAATCCTAGCACTTTGGGAGGCCAAGGCAGGTGGATCACCTGAGGTCAGGAGTTTGAGACCAGCCTGACCAATAGGGAGAAACCCTGTCTCTACTAAAAATAAAAAATTAGCTGGGCATGATGACGCATGCCTGTAATCCCAGCTACCGGGGGGCTGAGACAGGAGAATTACTTGAACCCGGGAGGTGGGAGGTTGCGGTGAGCCGGTATCATGCCATTGCACTCCAGCCTTTTGCAACAAGAACAAAACTCTGTCTCAAAAAAAAAAAAAAAAAAAAAAAAAAAAAAAGAGTAATCTTATAAAAACATATCCAACACCTATTAAGATGGTGAAAATCCAGAACACCGACACCGCCAAGTGCTGGCAAGGATGTGGAGCAGCAGGAACTGTCATTCATTGTTGGTGGGAATGCAAAATGGTGCAGCCACTCTGGAAGACAGTTTGGTGGTTTTTTACAAAACTAAATGTATGCTTATCATTTCATCCAGCAATCATACTCTTTGGTATTTGCCCAGAGAAGCTGAAAATTTATGTCCACATAAAAACCTACACACAGATATTTATTGCGGCTTCATCAATAATTGACAAAACTTGGAAACAACCAAGATTTTCTTCGTCGGTAAATGGATAAACTGTGCTGCATCCATACAATGGAATATTATTCAGTGCTCAAAAGAAATGAACTATCAGGCCATGAAAAGACATGGAAGAAACTTAAATGCCTACCACTAAGTGAAAAAAGTCAATCCAAAGAGGCTACACACTGTGATTCCAATTTTACAACATTCTGGGAAAGGCAAAACCATGGAAACAGTAAAAAGCACAGTGGTTGCCAGGGGCTGGAAGGAGGGAGAAAGAGGCAGAGCACAGGATTTTTAGGGCAGTGGCCCTGCTCTGTATGATGCTGTAATGGTGGATGTATGTCATCACACATTTGTCCAAACCCACAGAATGCCTAACACCAAGAGTGAACCCTACACACAAGAACAGTCCAAGAGTATACTGTGTAACTGCGGACTCCAGGAGATAACGAAGTGCCAGTGTGGGTTCCCTGATTGTAACAATGGTAGCATTCTGTTGAGGATGTTGACAGAGAGGAGCTTGTGCATGTGTGAGGACAGGGAGTATAGAACAGGGAGTGTGGGAACTCTTTGTACTTTTTGCGTAATTTTATTGTGAACCTAAAACTAAAAAATAAAGTTTTTTTTTTTTTTTTGAGACAGTGTCTCACTCTGTTGCACAGACTGGAGGGCCATGGCACAATCACTGCTCAGTGCAGCCTTGAACTACTGGGCTCAAGTGATCCTGCCACCTCAGCCTCACGAGTAGCTGGGACTACCAGCATGCACCACCACACCTCACTAATATTTGAATTTTTTGTAGAGACACGATCTCCCTGTGTTGCCCAGGCTGGTGATGAACTCCTGGCTTCAAGCAATCCTTCTGCCTTGGCCTCCCAAAGTGCTGGGATTACAGGCATGAGCCACCATACCTGGCCATTAAAGTATATTTTTAAAAAATCTAATATCATACTTGCTCCCTTACTTAAACATTCCCAAGGCTACTCATTTTTTTCTAAAGATCCACATTCCTCCCCATGATCTGCAAAGCACAGCAGAATTGGGTCCTTGTTCATTTCTCAACCCCATCCCTCCCATTCCTCTCAGTCACAAGGCTCCAGCCTCAGCCCCTGAGCAGCCTAAGCCTTTCCCATTGCAAGGCCTTGTTCTTATTCTTTGCATAGGCACTTCCTGATCTTCAAGCTTTGGCTTACGCATAATTCCTTAGGGTTTTCCTGGACCACTCAGTCTAGAGTGTGTCACTCTCCCTATTATTACCTTAATGGCTCTTATGCTGCTGGATGGTTCTTGCAAAATCTAATTTTAGATGTCAACTTGGCTGGGTTATAGGATAATCAGACAGCTGGTAAAGCATTATTTCTGGGTGTGTCTGTGCGAGTGTTTCCTGAGGAGGCTGCCATGTGAGTTGGTGGACAGAGCTGGGAAGATCTGCTTTGATGTGGGCAGGAACTATTCAATCAGCTACAGGTCCAGTTAGAATAAAAAACAGAGGAAAGGTGACTTCACTCTCTCTTCTGGAGCTGGGACACCCTTTTCCTCCTGCCTTTGGACATCAGAACTGCAGACTCTCCAGTGCTGGAGTACACACACTGGCGACACTCCAGGCTTTCAGCCTTGGACTGAGAGTTACACCATCAGCTTCACCATCCTAAGACTTTCAGGCTTGGACTGAGCCATGCTATCAGCTTCCCTGGGTCTCCAGCTTGCAGATGGCCTATCGTGGGACTTCACAGCTCCCAAAACTATGTTAACCAATATCCCTGACAATCCCTTCTCATATACCTATCATCTGTATCTGTAACTGTGTCTGTATATGTCATGCTGGTTCTGTTTCTCCAGAGAACCCTACTATAGTTCCTCACTGGAATAGACAGTCCGTTATGATAAAGACCTTTTCCCTACCAAGCCATAAACAGTGTCTAACACAGAGTCAGGGCCACAATAGTGTTTGCTGAATAAAACAGGAAGGGCATCTGTCCTGCTCACGGCTGCATCCCACATACCGGATGCCCAACAGTGGGGTCGGTGCACGCATAAGACCTGGAGACCCCATCACTTCAGTTAGTCAAGGAGTCTCAGAAGCAACTCCCAGAGATGATGACTGGCTGGTCCAGGAATCCTGACCCCAAGGCTGGACCACTTTCCCAGAGTTTGAACTCTCTATGATGCTCTGAGAACATGTGACTTCACTGCAGAAAAAACACCAAAGCTTCCTTCAGTTCGTTAGGGAAGGACCCTTGTTCCCCACTTGTCACATGCCTACTGAGGGGAGGGAATTCCCACTATTCCCCAGGAGAAGTGAGTGGATCAGCTTGGCACCACAGGACTCTAAATACTATCCTGCACATATCCTGCTTCAGCCCATGTGGAGCATCTGAGAACCCTGAGGTGAGTGTCAAAGAACTGACATTGCACAGATCATGTTCTCTTACCACACTTCATTTCATTTAGAAATCAAGGCCAGGCAAGGTGGCTCACACCTGTAATCTCAGCACTTTGGGAGGCTGAGGTGGGAGGATCACCTGAGGTCAGGAGTTTGAGACCAGCCTGGACAACATGGTGAAACCTCGTCTCTACTAAAAATACAAAAAGTAGCTGGGTGTGGGGCGCCTGTAATCCCAGCTACTTGGAAGGCTGAGGCAGGAGAATCACTGAACCCAGGAGGAGGAGGTTGCAATAAGCTGAGATCGCGCCACTGCACTCCAGCCCGGGCAACAAGAGCAAAAACTCCGTCTCAAAAAAAAAAAAAATTAGAAATCAGTAACAAAAACTAGCTGGGAATCCCCTACACATTTGGAAATGTTAAGACACACTTCCAAAGAACTCAATGGTCAAATAATCATAACAGAAATGAGAAAATATGTGTAGTCAAACAATGAGAAAAAAATAGTATACTTCAAAACTTGAGGGGTTCATTGGTGATTTCCTGAGCATCTGCCATGTCCCAGACATTGTACTAAGCACTGAGAATATCCCAGGCACAAAAAAAGTTGTGCACTGTTAGGGCTTCATCTAGACTGGGGAGCTGAGCAGCAGCAAATCTGTGTGTGACGCCTGGGAAACCATCAGCTGATTTCCCCAACATCAAACAAGGATTCGTGGAGGAAAAGTGCAGGGAGGGACAGGTGCTGGGGTGGGAGGAGCCACAACACTCACCAAGGCCTCCGGGAAGGGGGCAGGAAGGATGGAGAGAAGTCAGAAGAAAGAATCTGAATACTGAATTTGGCCATGTACCTGTCACAAGCTGATCTTTTTATATGCACTAATAAACAACTTGACTTATTCAGTTAAATAAAAGAGTGAGGCTGGCCAGGCACAGTGGCTCACGCCTGTAATCCCAGCACTTTGGGAGGCCGAGGTGGGCAGATCACGAGGTCAGGAGTTCAAGTCCAGCCTGACCAGCATGGTGAAACCCCGTCTCTAGTAAAAATACAAAAATTAGTGGTGTGCACATGTAGTCCCAGCTACTCAGGAGGCTGAGGCAGGAGAATCGCTTCAACCCGGGAGGTGGAGATTGCGGTGAGCCAAGATCGCGCCACGGCACTCCAGCCTGGGTGACAGAGCAAGACCCCGTCTCAAAAAAAAAGAGTGAGGCTAACACAATTTATGCTAATCATGTCTTCGTGGGAGAAGAATGAGCTCCTCATGAAAGCAATTCTGCCTACAAGAGAGCACATCAGTACCAGAAGAGAGTGAAGCTTCCTTTCTTGAATTGCTGGTTATCTGGGGAGGGAAGGGAGCTGGAAGGGCAACAGTGCCAGCTGGTGCCAGGACAGAGGTGAACTCAGGTGCAGGCGAGGGATGTATGGCTTGCCCAGGCAGCGCCCCCTGCTGGAGCTCGGGGCCGTGCTGCCCATGTCCGCTGTGTGGTGTTGAGACCCAAGCCTTAGCCTCTGCAGCAACACAGACGCGGCTTCCAGGAGCCACCTGCTGACCCAGCGCTCCATGAACACACCACAGATGCTGAGTTCAGCACCAGGGGCTGGTTTTAGGCCGTTCTGGTTCTGAGAACAAACTGAAGTCTTTGATCTGCACAACCTACATTCTAATGGAAAAAGCAAACACACACCTAAGATAAACTTTGGGTAGTGGTGAGCTGTGTGCAGAAAATAACTCAAGGTGAAGAAACAGCTGTGACTGGGGGCCTTACTGTCGTCTGAGTGACCAAAGAAGGTCTCCTGAAAGCAATGTTTAAGCTGACACTCAGAAGCAAGCGGGAAAAATTTGTGGCACAAGTCTGGGAACACAGGGAAGAGCTGGCGCAGAGCAGCTCAGCAGGCACTGGAGTCGGGAGAAAGAGGAGGTGCTGGGCCAGGAAGGCAGAGCCAGAGCATGGGCCTGGGGATATGCTCTGCAGCTCAGATCTGATGCTAAGTGCAACAGAAGCTACTGGAAGTCGGAGGGCAGTAATGTGATTTCCCAATGCTTTTAAAGGATCACTCTGCCTGGGTATGAGGGTTGAGCAGCAGGGGCAAGAGTGGTTGAAGGGATCTAAGTGAGAAAGGTTTACGGTGGAGATAGGAGGATAGGGAAAAGGAGGCACACTCAGGACCTATTTTGTGGGTAGAGACTGTTACACTCGCTGTGGGTGGAGGTGGAAGGAAAGTCAAGGACTCACAGGATTTTTCTTAAAGTGGCCAACGTTTATTGTTCTTTTGAGAGCTTTTATGTCAGGCACAGTCCCAAGTGCTGTTCCACACACACACACATACACACACACATGCGCGCGCGCACACACACTGAATCCTCACAAGATTCCAGTAGGGAAAGTACTATTATCTTTCTTTTATAGATCAGAAAACTGAGGCACAGAGCAATCGAGTAATATCTTAATGTTGCCCAAACCATGCCAGCAAGCAAACCATCCCAGCCAGTGGTGGCTGACCCCAACGCTCCTGCCCTTACTTACTAGTCTGCACTGGCTCCAGAGGACCTGGAAGGAGGACAGGCCCTTCACTGAGGTGGAGAAGGCTTGAAGAAGAAGAGGATTTGGAATATGATAGTTCCAAGTCCCTCCAATGGAGCATCCTCTGCAGGAGTCCATTATTCACCCAGTAATGCCCATGGAACCAGCAAAGGCCAAGTGCAGGCACAGTCAGCGAGCTCAGACTCCATGAGGGCCTGTACTCTAAGACACACTCACAGGGCAGAGACTGGAGGAAGGCAGTGCTGGAGAGGGAATGGGGCCAGAGGAGACATCTTACAAAGAAACCTTCCTCTGCTACAAAGTCAAAAGCTGCACAGAGCACAGAAAGCACAAATTGGAGCCTCAAAAGCTGGTTCTCACCACAATAACCAATTTTCACAATATCATGAATTCCCTTATTTACTGACCTCCACCCTGTGTCTGTTCAGTAAAAGCACTCACTGGCTCCTGGATATCCATGTACACTCTCCACTCCAACACAACAGAATCTCACTACTCCTTGTCTTTAAAAAAATTGATTCCTCTTAAGAGAGGGGTAGGTAAAATTCTCTAAAATAAATCTGGGGAAAGAAGAAGACTGATGACCCATTTCTAGTTCCTCGTGGGGACACGAAGTGAAGAGGTTGTGACTGGATCGTCAAGAATTTGGTTTTAAGAACAAAACTCCACCAAATTGCACTTTTCAGGAAGTAAAGTCAATTAATGGCTTCTGCAAGAGTGTACTGTCTGCCTCTCTCTCTTTGGTCCATAGCAAGAAAAGCAACCTTGGTTTGGGGAGCCCCGCTTCTGCGGAAACTGCTGCCAGCATGAGGGGATGGCCTGAGAGACTCGGGTGGGTCTGAAAGTTAGCACACATGTGGTGCAAACATGCTGTCACTCTGAAAAGAAAGAGGATGACTCTGAAAGCTTACCACTGCTTCTGATGTGGACGGGTATTTCTGCAGCCCAGTTCTGGGGAGACTGTTCCTTGGACTCAGCAGGTGCAGCTTTAACTTGCCAAAGAGGATCTTCAACAAAGCAACATACACATGGTGAGGGAATCTCACATTGAGAGAAACAGAACATTACTATAGCAGAGTTCACGCCACCAGCCAGAGAAGACACACCCAAACAGACGTTACAACGTACTTAAATTCTCATTTAGTACTTTTCTTTGATTTAAAGGCTTTGAAGTAATAAACCTCAATGTGTTCATTACTTGTGAGAGAACATGAAAAACTTTTATACTTTTCAGATAGTTGACATAAAATATTTATAAATTCAAAATAAATCTCCCTTTAACTCCTCAATAGAAATACATTTTATGAAAGAACCAGAATTCAGCTTTACCTCTCGAAGCTGATTATTGCTCATTATAAGAAACTGTTCTCCTGCAGCAAAATGAGCTTCTTGTTCCAATTCCTTGAGACGAGCCTGAAAACATGATACACACAATTAATCTAATTCATAGCTTTCACAATTTAAAATTATTTAATTTGTTCATCGAACAATTCCCAACAGCAATATGGGCATGGTGACTTATGACTGTCATACCAGCCCTTTGGGAGGCTGAGGCAGGAGGATCACTTGAGGCCAGGAGTTTGAGACCAGCCTGGGCAACATAGCACGACCCCATCTCTAAAAAACAAAAAATTAGCCAAGCATGGTGGCACCCGCCATCCTAGCTATTTGAGAGGCTGAGGTGGGAGGACTGTATGAGACTGAGAGCTCCAGGTTGCAGTGAGTTATAACTGTGCCATTGCACTCCAGCCTGTGTGACAGTGAGACCTTGTCTCAACACACACACACACACACACACACACACACACACACAATTCCCAAAGAAGGCTCTTAATAGAGTAATAAATAACCTATCATTTATCAAAATAAGCATAAAAATACATATTTTGGCTGGGAGTGGTGGCTCACACCTGTGATCCCAGCACTCTGGGAGGCCGAGGCAGGTGGGTCTCTTGAGCCTAGGGGTTTGAGACCAGCTTGAGCAACATAGTAAGACCTCATCTCTACAAAAAAATAAAATAACAAATAAAAAATATATATTTTGCCTCATGGTGAAATACTTAGGCTCACAGAAGCCTCCTCCCCCAAAGGTAAGAAAACTGAAAGAAGTAAAAATAATGGTAGGGTAAGAATCAATTCTCCAGCAATATTAGGACTAGAAAAGTGATCCAGCATTACATAGAACAAAACAGAGGCAGAAGGTATAGGAAACAGGCTTGTATCCAGAATACATCAAGATATCCTATACATGAGTAAGAAAAAAAAAATAGGCAAAAGACTTGAGCAGATCCTTTACAAAAGAAATTCCTAATAGCTAATGATGCTATGAAAAGCTAATCAACCCCATTAGTGTGAAATGTGACATAAAAAATGACAGCACCCTGGTCCAGAGCTCTGGAGTAGAGTCAGGTAGCCATTCTAAGGACTACCTGCATGACCTGAAACCCTGAAAAACAAAAACAAAAAAACAGGAACTTGTATTGAACCTCTGAACTGGGCCAAACTGCAATGACCACAACATCCTGGAACACAGCTGGATTTTGCCAGTGCTGCAACTCCTGAAGAGTGACAACCAATGAGCTCAACGGACTCATGTACTAAGCCAACTGCCTCCACCAATGACAATTCTTTCACAACAACTTGTGTATTCACTCTTAGCTTCGTTTTAAAAATCTCTGCTCCCCTTCTTCTGTTCGGAACACAATTTGGCCTTTAGCTAAATGTGTCCTCCAAATTGCAATTCCTAAGACCCAATAAATGCCTTGTCTTACTGGTTTTCAGTCTGGTTTTTTGCCTCCTCTTGGTTGACATTAAATGGTGTCAGAAGTAGGACACAAAGCTCTGCATTCTGGCACTGCACGGATTTGTGCACTGTACTTGCAAGAATCCCTTGTGTCCTATCACCTCCCTGAAGGCCCTGGACCCTGGTGGAGAATCCTCTTATTTCCCTGAACACCTCACCTCAGTTGAGATTCAGACCTTTACTGAGTGTCTGTCCTCTGCTGCTGGCTGCTGACAGAGGAGTTTTCCTGTTTTTAGTAAGTACTGATGGGGACTTCTGCTTCTGAGAGTATAGGTGCTGAGTCACCCTCTTCTAGAATTTCTGATTTTCTGTATAAAAATTATGATCTTTTATTTTATAAATTTCTTTCTTGAGCCAACATCACTGAAAGTGATTTGGAATTACAATGGCCAATCTGGGAATCTCTGATCTCCCCAAACTTGTTTTCCACCACAGATAATTAGAAGGGCTAAAAGGAAAGATTAAACAGCCTGAGTGGGACATCCATTTTACTTTGGTATCTGGAGGCATCTAAAAGATTCCAGAGATAACAATGCCAAATTAACTCACTCTCTAAACTAGGAAAAAAAAAACAAAAAAACCCGAAACATCTCCTACTCTGACCCCTCCTGTCCATTGTCATGCCGTGTACTCTCTTGCTTACATGTTAAAAACTTATTCTAAACCTGGAAAATTACCTCCTGGGCTTTCCATGAAGAGGTGGCTTATTGGATCGAGTTGCTACTGGAATAAGCATACCATTGGAAATTCTAATCATCAGTAGTCGAACAGTGGATGTTTAAATTAGAAAAACTCCCATAAAATATTTTAGATATCTCTCATTCTAAACAGTTGCTTTATTTGTACTTACAGGAGGATCAAAATTTTTAAGAAAGACACATAATAGGTTGGGTGTGGTAGGTCGCACCTGTAATCCCAGCATTTTAGGAGGCTGAGGTGGGAGGATCACTTGAGCCCAGGTGTTCAAGACCAGCCTGGGCAACATACTTATCTTAAAAAATAAAAAAACAAATAAAAATAAAATTAGCCAGGCATGGTGGCATGGTACCTGTAATTCCAGCTACTAGGGAAACTAAGGAAGGAGGATTGCTTGAGCCCAGGAGTCTGAGGCTGCAGTGAGCTGTAACAGCAGCACTGCACGCCAGACTGGTTGACAGAGCAAGACCCTGTCTCTAAAAACAAAAATTAGGCTGGGTGCGGTGGCTCACGCTGTAATCCCAGCACTTTGGGAGGCTGAGGTGGGTGAATCACCTGAGGTCAGGAGTTAGAGACCAGTCTGGCCAACATGGTGAAACCCTGTCTCTACTAAAAATACAAAATTAGCTGGGCAGGGTGGTGGGCACCTGTAATCCCAGCTACTTGGGAGGCTGAGGCAGGAGAATCGCTTTCAACTTGGAGGTTGAGGTTGCAGTGAGCCAGGATCATGCCACTGCACTTCAGCCTGGGTGACAGAGTAAGACTCTGTTAAAATTTTTTTAAAAAGGCCAGACGCAGTGGCTCATACTTGTAATCTCAGCACTTTGGGAGGCTACAGTGGGTGGATCACGGCTAATACAAAATTAGCTGGGCATGGTGGTGGGCACCTGTAATCCCAGTTACTTGGGAGGCTGAGGCAGGAGAATCACTTTCAACTGGGAGTCAGAGGTTACAGTGAGCCAAGATGACACTGCACTCCATGCTGGGTGACAAGAATGAAACTCCATCTCAAAAATAAAATAAAATAAATTCAAAATTAAAAAAAGACACATAATAGTGTCATGGCTAGCCTTAGAAATTCTCTTGATGAAATTACAACAAAAATCTGGCCTAAAATCCTTTGCGTCTTCAAACTGCCTGCTTTGGATTCCCTGTGGAATTTACCAAAAAAAAAAAAAAAAAAAAAAAAAAAAGAAACTCTACTCTGTGGTCTAGTGGAGATATAAGTCCTTTAATTCAGGAGAAGAAATACTAATTAAAAACTGATTTAATATGTGTGTGACTCTTGACTTGGGGGGGCCTTCTGTTTTTCTCATGGTTTCCCAAGAGTCATGAGCAAGTTCAAGTCTAACATGCAGACACCTCAACCGACTGTCCGCACTCCAAGAAAACCTTTTTAAAGAATGTTCCCAACATTAACCTTTTTCTTCCATTTGAGAGCCTGTCCGCAATGCCATCTTCTGAAATAAGACACAAATATTTAACTAATTCTCAGAAATGGAAGACTGGTTTAATAGGATCTTTTGCCCTCAGCTAAATCAACTTTTCTCTCCACATCCATCAACACGGCTGTTACTGTGTGAAACCTCTATGGGAGTTTCAGACAAGGGAATGTTGAGGGGCAGATGATCCCCCAAACATGGTGATTTGGCATGCTGAGTGCTTTTGAAAACTCAAAGGCTCCAGAAATAGGCCTCAGAATCGAGGTCCTTCTAACCTTGTGCTATTCTTTCCACTCCAAGAGCAAGGAGGGACTCTCTCTCTGTAATTTTCTTATCTGGCTAAGAAAGCTTCTTACAAAAGAAACACAATTGCATTCTACGTGGTCTCTGAAATCTCATTATCTATTTCAGAAAAGAAGACTGAGGAATGACATTTAGACATGTTAATAAAATGTATGCCTCTTCAGATATACAGCTAATCAGCATATAGTAATGCAGGCCTCCTTATTAAAATGGCTCTTTTATTACTCAAAGTTCACTAACCTCTGAAACCATATTGCACATTGACTTTCAACAACCCCCTCAGTGAGATAAGACATTCTAGAAACAGGCAGTTCTAGTTCTGGGGAAAAGAGATAACAAATCTGTGACTGACCAACCAACAACTGATCAGCGATGCTTCCTCCTGTCAGATTTTGAGCAAAAGAGGGGAATGTGACATGTGACATGCAAAATGGTATCATTCTGGTCCAGGGCTCTAAAATGGAGTCAGGAGGTCATTCTAAGGACTACCTGCATGACCTGAAACCCTGAAAAACGAAAATAAAAAAACAAGGACTTGCCTTGAACCTCTGAACTGGGCCAAACTGCAATGACCACAACATCCTGGAAAACAGCTGGATTTTGCCAGTGCTGCAACTCCTGAAGAGCGACAACCAATGAGCTCAGCGGACTCGTGCTAAGCCAACCGCCTCCGCCAATGATATTTTCACAACAACTTGTGTAATCACCTTAGCTTCCTTTGAAAAATCTCTGCTTCCCTTCCTCTCTTCAGAACACATATTGGCCTCTCCTGAACTGCAGTTCCTAAGACCCCAATAAATGCCTCGTCCAACTGCTTCGCAGTCTGGTCTTTCACCTCTTCTTGGTTGTCATTAGTAATCAGGAAAATAAAACAAAACTCATCATGAGATATCATTATAGTCTCACCAAAATGGCTACAATTTAAAAGTCTGATGCAGCCCTGGGAAGTGGGGATGTGCAAGAACAGGATCCTGTATGCATTCTCACGGGTGAAACTCTGGAGAGCCACTGGGCATTACTGAATAAAGCTCAGCGACATCTTCCCTGTGTCCCAGCAGCATTAGTCACCTCATAACCCACGGGCATAGGGGACACACTCAGAGGTACAGCGTTGGTTTGTAATGACTGCCACATGGAAACAACCAGATGCTTATTGGCAGTGGGACAGAGACACCGAGGGCAGCACAGTCCACAACAGAAAACTCCACAGCACAAGTGACAATTAGAAATACAGATGGAACTGAGATGCAGAAGGCTGAGTGAAAGACCACATATAAACCACTGATTTACTTACAGTTCAAAAGCAAAGCTAAACTATGTTGTTTAGGCTTTGAAGTGGAAAAGCTAGAAAGAAAAGCAACAATGAAAAGGCTACAGAACTCAGGGTTGCAGTTTCTTTTGGCAGCGGGAAAGGGGTTCTGATAGGAAAAGCACCCAGGGCTCTGGAATCCTATGCTTTGAGCTAGGTGATGGTTATATTGGGGTTTCCTTTAAACATTTTATTTTAAAGAGGATCCTGCCATGTGGTTTAGCCTTTTTAAAAAATTTGTGCTGATGTATGAGGTACATGAGAAAATGTATGACGTGTACATAATGTGCAGTGGTCAAGTGAGGGTATCCAGAGTGCCCATCATTTGATACAATACCTTTTTGTTAAGTACCGTCATCCTACTCTGCCACCAAACACTGAATTCCTTCTTTTTATTTTACTGTATGTTTGTCCCGTTTAACCTGTTTCTCTTCCTCTTCCCCTCCCCATTGCTCACCCTTCCCAGTCTCTTATCTATTTTCCCACTCTCTACCCACGTGTTTTCTTTACGAAAACTGAAGTAGAGCGTTGTTATGTATTTTTTCATCCATCTTTACACACCTCTCTGTATTTTTATTTTTCAAGAAACCCAAGATTTCTTTCACCAAACTACAGGGGGCAATGTCCCTATAAGAAAAACTCAACTTTCGAGAAGGATTATGAGGATATATTAAAGAACTCCCCGACACACATGCACTAGATGCAATGTTTTAGTCTTTTCAATGCCTTGTTCTCCCCTGCAGGAGTCAGAAAGGGGAAGAAACACTGTTAACATCAAACAAGAAAGAGAAGAAAAGTAAATCTGCTCTAGACCTGCCACTGGGAACAACTCTCCCATGTAGGGAAGGGATGACAAGTACAAACCATCTGAAATAATAACTTACCCCAAGAAGTGAGGATGTCTTCTCCATCTCTTCTTTGTTCACCTGAATGGTGTGGCTTTCCATCACTGTGATTCAAAACCCAAACCAGATCACACTTGCATTAATGAATCCTTTTCACTAAACACCAAAATGCTTCGCTCCCTGATGAGGATAATAATGACTGCAACTGCCATTTACTCAGTACCTGCTGCATGCTAACCTCTCAACAGGATCTGTCAGGATCCCTGTGTCATACAGGCAAATGGGCGCATTGACAGAGCTGGCCTTTGAAGTGAGAGTAGGCATGGCGACCACACTGGCCAGGCTGGCCCTTCCCACACTGTGAATGCTCCCTGGCTGATGTGGTGCCCACTGGGACCTGAGTCAAAGGCAAAGGCAGAAGACAGCCCTGCAGCAGTTCTTGCAGGAAGGTTCTCAAGGCATAAGGATGGCAAACCAGAAGGAGAGGTAACCATTAGCACATAAAACATCTAAAGAAGTCTACTCCTCCTGGGCCAGACAGCACAGCAGGGATCCCCTACCACCAAAATGTCAGAACCTCCAGTCTTTCCACACCAAGAGGGAATGCAGTCCAACCTCTCATTACAGAAAGGGAAAATAATAGGCTTGCTACCTCTCCAGAGCCCATGAGACATACTATCTACTCCTAAGTAAGTTACAGAGAAATATTCATCACAAACAATGTGAAGAATCCTCTAGAAAAATGACTGCACTTCATCTTTATGGTAACTTACCTGCCAAAATTGGTATCAGAGGAAGCTCCAAAGTACAAAATAGTTGCCATAAACCATAATCCTGTTTAATAGGAAGAAGTAACACCAGTATCAATTTAAATATTATTGTATCTGTATTTTGTTGAAAAGCCTTTTTTTTGAGACAAGAGTCTTGCTCTATAGGCCAGGCTGGAGTGCAGTGGTGCAATCTCGGCTCACTGCAACCTCCACCTCCCCAGTTCAAGCTTTTCCTGCCTCAGCCTCCTGAGTAGCTGGGAGTACAGGCACCCCCGCACCATGCCAGGCTAATTTTTTGTTGTTGTTGTTAGAGACAGAGTCTCACCACGTTGGCCAGGCTGGTCTTGAACTCCTGACCTCAAGTGATCTGCCCACCTCGGCCTCCCAAAGTGATGGGATTGCAGGCATGAGCCACTGCGCCTGACCGAAAAGCCTACTTAATTCTGTTGAGCTACAATTAAGGCGACTCCTATCATGGGCATGTTTGGTCTCCTATAAACTCTACTCCTCTTGCTTGCTCTTCCTAATAAACTCTTACTTCCTTTAAGTAGGCTATTTTATTACCAAGATCTGGTAGCGATATTTAGAAATATAGACAGGTTCAAGTCAAACATTAGAACTGGAAAAAAAGAAATAAAAAGAAATATCTGATAGGCCAAGCCCCATCCTAAATTTTCTTTACTTTTTTTCATTTTTAAGATTGTTTTAAGCATTTGTGGACTTTTAGTCTTCCATTTTAATTTCAGAATAGGCTTACTGTATTCCCCAAATTTGCCAATAATTCTCATTGGTTTTTCACTGCCACTATGTGAATGTTAATTTGGGGAACATTAAAATCTTTATTCCAGGCCACCTCCTGAGAGCACGGAATCTCTATTTATCTGGGCCTTCCTGTGCTCTTCACGAGTCTCATCATTTTTATTTTTCCTGCTGCCGTGAGAGAGTCCCAGGCTCCATCCTCTGACTCTTGCCCTCATGTTCCCTCCTGCCCCTGTAGACCCATTCTCTCCCCTGCCCCTGCTTGTAAGGCAGGGCAGGCCCCTCCAGGCCACATCACCTGGGCCACTCATCTGCTCTCAGATTGGGCACCAGCAGGGCAATGAGGGCAGGAGGGAGGGAAACAGGCTGAGTTACTGTCTGTCCCTGGAGGCTTCTCCTTCTGGCTGCTGCTCTTCGCCCTCCCTCACCTCCAGACACCCCTCCATTCAGTTCTTCTTGGTTGTTCACTGCAGTGGCTGTCTGCTTCCCAGGAAGACTCTGGTTGAGTGAACCTATGTCCATCCCACTATTAATCAAAATTAATGCTCAGCTTTTACATTAACTATGGCATTGGAAACATCCCACTTAAAGAGAAGGCTTTAAAAAATATTTCAATTGTTTTCCACCTACAGAAAGCACTTTTAAAACTTCAGATCTTATCATTCTAGACTACCCTTTTCTGAGTGATGCACAGGTTAATTTGTTCTTAGAACTCAAGGTCTCGTTTCCGTCACATTCAAACATAGTGCAGCACTGCTCCGTGGGAGTACAGGCATGAATGAAAAGACATCTCCTGGGAGCCTCTGTCAGCCAGAAATTATAATAAAATGCCTTGCCTTCAGTTTAGAGCAAAGGTCCGTCGTAAGTCTGTAGAGTATCTTCAGGTTCTCACGTACGTTCTGATTCTTTAAAAGAGCAAAAGTGTTTTTAAAAATCAGATAAACTCTGTGGCAGTGCTCATCACAGTCTGGAACTCACACGACTTGAACAATTTTTCCTAGGAAAATCCCATGAGGCTTTCAGTGGCAGATGTCATGTATGTGGGGGTGTGTCATCTAATACCTCGACTGGACAAATCCCCATCTACATAGAAAGAGCTTCTACTGTGCAAGCGCAGGCTATCCATAGGTGGACACTTCCTCTCAACCTAGGGTATTTCCTTATTTTACAAATCGAGGAACAGAACCACAAAGAAGCCTAGTGCCTCAGGTGCAAGGATTAAACGGTAGTAGGGTGAGGAGAACGCAGACCTGGCCTCTCTCAAGTCCACAGCTCCATTCTCTCAGCCTTACCACCCTGCACCCACATATAGCTGCTGCCACGTTCCATTTATCCCTCCATTCTCAGCCCAGGAGATGCACACAGAGGCCCTGGGAGATGACAAACACGGGTCTGTGTTTGACTGACAAAGAGGGAGATGGGATGAGATGAGCCCCTCAATACAGAGTCTCATTCTCCTTCCCCTAACATGGAGACCCAGGACCTCTTCTTCAACACCCCATCCTGCCAAACTCCCCAACTCCAGCCCACTCAGACTCAGTTTTCTGCTAAAGGCTTGAGATTGGAGTGAGCATCCCAGTGGACCAGTGGCTGGCCCCACACGACCTGGCACTGTTTTCCAGTCAACCTGGTTGTGGCTCTCCTGTGAATGTCAGGAGAACATCCTGTAGAAGAGCCCCTCCACATCAAGTTCTTGGCTGCCACCTGGCAGAATTCTCCACCTCTTTGGAGGGCAGGGTGTTGATTAATCTGTGATCGTGTAGATTAATGGCTGGACTTCCATCTCCCACCCTCATCCATGCACTGCATGGCTCAACTACACATATCTGGCTGATGAGACATAAACAGAACTGCATCTGAGGCTGCCTCTTTTCTCCCTGGAGTGTGGATGAGTTGAACCCTGGCCTCAATTTGACCCTGAGCAAGGTACATGTACCTTTCTACATCTCAGTTTTCTCATCTGTAAACTGGGAATGATAATTCTGAGATGGACAACTCCTTCTTCCTACTGTCTCAGCTTCTGTTTGGAGAAGTATCCCTGCCTGACAGCATGGATTCTGGGTAGGAATACTAATCAAGGTGCCCTGACTCCCTGGTGGGGTGTAGACAATGTTACAAGAGAGGGAAAGAAAACCCTGTCCAAGTGCTGAAAGTATGACTTTTGGACAGAGAAAAGGTCATGGCTCAGTACTGCCAACATGCCTACTGGTTCCAGCTCCCTGGGTCCCAGGGCCACCTGGCTCCTGTTCTTCCCAAGGCCTGGTACTGCTTTTCCTCTGATTCTGTGAGTTACCCCATATCCTTCTGATAAGTCTTTTTATATTAAGGGAGAGTGCATTTCCAAACCCCTACTGGTACAAATCTTCACATCTTAGATGATCTGTGAGGATGAAGTGCATGAAGCAAATATCCCCAGCTCAGTGCCTGGCACATGGCACGGGCTCACATCACCTCTTACCCTCAGCTCAGTGCCCGGCACACGGCACGGGCTCACATCACCTCTTAGCCCCAGCTTGGTGCCTCACACAGGCGCAGGCTCACATCATCCCTGGCTTTGCTCTGATTGCTCGAGCTAGCTCAGTAGCCTGTGTGTTCTTCCAGCAGTGATTTTACCATGTAACTGTTCTCTGACAGCTAACTAGAAAGCCTCAACGGAGTGGCCCCAACTGTGGCCACACTGCCACCACTAGACATCTCTCCTCTGGGGCCTGCTGAGAGGTCTCTCTCTGGGTTCCAGGCACAATTCTAGAAGTTGTAAGTGCCACCATTTCTCCGGATGGTGCTTCCTGATAACCAGGGGCACCTCTAGCCGGGAAGGGCCTAGAGAGAGACTCAAGACAGTTCTTTTTTTTTTTTTTTTTTTTTTTTTTTGAGACAGAGTCTTACTCTGTTATTCAGGCTGGAGTGTGGTGGCATGATCTCGGCTCACTGCAACCTTCACCTCCGGATTTAAGCAATTCTCCTGCCTCAGCCTCCCAAGTAGCTGGGACTACAGGCACGCACCACCATGCTTGGCTCATTTTTGTATTTTTAGGAGAGACGGGGTTTTACCAGGTTGGCTAGGTTGGGTCTCGAACTCCTGGCCTCAAGTGATCCACCCACCTTAGCCTCCCAAAGTGCTGGGATTACAGGCGTGAGCCACTGCACCCAGCCTCAGACCCAGGGCAGTTCTGACCATTCTCTCCACATAGACTGAAGAGGGGCCATCCCAGGACTCTGGCACTGTGGCCATCTCACAAGCACTAAGAATTTACTGATGAGTGGCTTTCTGCTCATGGTGCAGGTGACACTGACACCAGAGGCTTGTCTGGAAGAGTCGCACTGTGGACAGATTTCTGGAACAGGTTCCATGGAAGAACAGCCATCACCCATTCTTATTCAGCATCCTCCACCAGAAACACCAGGGTCACAACTATTTGTGCTGAATAGCTCAATAAGTGAAAATGAATGTTGACAATGTTCTTTTTACTATTAAGCTATCAACAAAATTGAAAAAGCTTCCAGAAATAATAGTATGAATTCAGATTGATAAAACCGTAAACAACTCACCACAATGTTTCTTGAGGAATTTCCATATGTGCTGCTTACTTTAACCGTAATGGATTTGTCACAGTATTTTTCCACTAAATCTTCAAAAGAGGGTGCGGCATCACTAGGATCTATAAGCCATGCAGCAATTCTGGGATCTAGCCCTACAAAATCAGCAACTGAAGAGAAAAAGGTCATTCGATCATCCCAAGAAAAACTAATAGTTGTTTCTCCTGCTTTGACAAGGTACTTAAGTTCAAATGAGTAATAGTAGTATTATCATCCTCTCAAATTATAGAGCTAAGGACCAAAGTGACTCTCCATCATTCTCCAGAACTCAGAACCTTTGATAAGGCAGCCTCAACGAACCCAAGTCCCACATAGCCCATCTTTGTGGGTGTCATATTAAAGAAACAGATTTCAAATAGCCATAAAGAAGGGACTGCTAGCTCAATTGCAATTTGGGTCTCTCAAAAACATGTTAAAAGCTGTCAAAGTCAGAGTGCTGGGCCATGCTTCCTGCCTCCCCTCCTCCTTGCTCCTCTTTCCCCCAGGCATCCTTTCTGCCAAGTCCTCCCCTCCTCCAGCCTCACTGGGCAGTCTTGCACCACTGAGTCTGGAATCCAAGCCTCTGGAGCAAAAGGAAGAAGGGCAGGAGTTGCCCGAGTACACGACACCCCAAGGCAAAGACACTTTGGCATTCTCCCTGAAGAGTGGAAAATCCACAAGACAACTAATGTGCGGCACCTTGGTACTGAGGAAGGAGAACTGGGCCTGGATTCTGAATCACCCTATGAGCCTAGGAGGACACCTTGCCCCTTCAGTGTTAGTTTCTTCATTCAAAAGTTGGGAGAAAAGATTACTGTAATTATCTGTGATATACATGAGAAAATGCTTTCTAAAAAGTAAACACAATATTTGCTAAATAGATAAGTTTTTGTAACAGAACACTTTTAGACATGAAGGGAGATTCATAAAAGGATGGGGAGAAGGCTTATAAATTAATAGGCAAACTAAATCCTAAAGTGACTACTTTTTAAATTACTTTAAATTCTGAATTGTGCTATACAAAAATGAGTTTGCCTTCAAATAAAACTGTAGTCTTAGATCATATCACATAAAATATTATATGTTCCAGCATATTTAAATTATACCAGTCTAAGAAATTTATATTTACCAAAGCAGCCAATATTATAACTTTCTCATTTGAGGTCCAGGAAGACTCTAACAGTGGCACATTTGGAGCTCTGGATAAGAGGAGTCAGTGGTCCCCTGGCTACCTGCCACCTCTGTCAGCAGCCCATGATTTTCTACAATACTGTCTGGTGATAAGGACTGACCCAATAGGACTGTTTCATTCCACTTGCCTTTTCAATGCTCTAATATTCCAAAAGTAACAGTTCTTATCAATACATATTTTTAAAAATCCTTGGGGAAGCTCTGACAGTACAGGAATGCTCTGGGAAATGTCCTGTCCCCATAATCTCTTGCAACTGACAAACTTAAGTCTGCCAGGACAAATCCCTCACTAGGGAGAAAATGCCAGTAGTTGAAAAAGAAATGCTAACAAAATAAGATTTAAAACAAGATCAGAAAAATAAATATTAAAAGCTATGAAAAAATAAATAAATCAGAATTATATACTTAGAAATTAGGTAACTTTGAAAAAGAAAAATTATACAAAGAAATGAGACAATCCAGGAGAGAAAAATTTTAAAAAGAGACATTTCAGAAATAAAAACTAAGCTGGCAAGACACAAAAGCAAATAAACATAATAGCTAACTCCTTAAAGTAAAAAAAAAAAAAAAATGAAAAAGAAGGAATTTTTTGTTTTGTTTTTTTGAGAGAGTCTTGCTCTGTTGCCCAGACTGGAATGCAATGGCACAATCTCGACTCACTGCAACCTCTGCCTCCTGTGTTCAAGTGATTCACCTGTCTCAGCCTCCCGAGTAGCTAAGATTATAGGCGCCTGCCACCACACCCAGCTAATTTTTATAATTTTAGTAGAGATGAGGATTCACCATGTTGGTCAGGCTGGTCTTGAACTCCTGACCTCAGCTGATCTGCCCACCTTGGCCTCCCAAAGTGCTAGGATTACAGGGGTGAGCCACCACACCCAGGCACTTCTTTTTCTTTTCTGAGACAGGGTCTCACTCTGTCGCCCAGGCTGGGGTGCAGGCCCAGGCTGGAGTACAGTAGTGTGATCAGCCTCCGCCTCCTGGGAATCAAGTTCAACAGAACTTAAAAATAAAATAAAATAAAATTTAAAAAATTAAAGAGACTGAAAATGGATTCTGGATAAAAAATGATAAATATGACAAAAAGATAAATATGAAAGGCAAGAAGATTCAACACATGAAATAGGAATTCAAAGGAAAAAAACAAACAAACACAGCACTAAACACTGTAATTCAAAATGACTTTATACACTTAAAGACATATGCATAATCAGTACAGTATAGTATCGACACAGAATAGACCTGCAGATCAGTGGAACAGAACTAAGAGTCTAGAAATAAACCCATACATCAATGGTTGACTGATTTGCAACAAAGGTACTAAGAATGGTGTTGAATACCAACAGTGGGTTGAATTGTGGTCCTCAAAAGATATCTCTACCCAGAACCTCAGAATGGGAACTTATTTGAAATAAGGGCCTTTGCAGATATAATTATGGTAGGAATCTTGAGATGAGATCATCTTAAGTTAGAGCAGGCCCTAAATCCAATGATGGGTATCCTTGTGAGAGACAGAAAAGAAGGTGACTTATAGAGACACGCAGAGGGAAAAGGCCATATGAGGGTGGAAGCAGAGACTGGAAGGATATGTCTACAAGTCAAGGAGTGCCAAGGACTGCCAGTTACCACCAGAAGCTGCAGGAGAGTCACAGAATGGATTTTCCCTCAGAGATTCCAGAAGGAACTGGCCCTGCCAACACCTTAATTTGGACTTCTGGACTCCAGAACTGTAAGAAAATAAATTTTTGTTGTTTTGAGCACTCTGTTTATGGCAATGTTACAGCAGCCCTAGGACACTAATATAGACCCCTACCTCACATCATATGCAAAAATTAACTAAAAATGGATCGTAAGCCTAACCTTAGAAAGAAAATGATTAAATTCTTAGGAAAAAAGAATGAATAAATCTTTCTGACCTTGAATTAAACAATGGTCTCTTAGATTTATCACCAAAAATATAAATGACAAAAGAAAACACAAATAAAATTTCCTTTAAAAAAAAAAGTGTGCTTCAAAGGACATCAAGAAACTATAAAAACATAAATCACAGATTGAGAGAAAATATTTGCAAATTGTATTAGAATACACAGATCTTTTTTTTTTTTTTTGATGGAGTCTCGCTCTGTCGCTAAGCTAGAGTGCAATGGGGTGATCTCAGCTCACTGCAACCTCAGCCTTCCGGGTTCAAGCTATTCTCCTGCCTCAGTCTCCTGAGTAGCTGGGACTACAGGCGTGTGCCACCATGCCCAGCTAATTTTTGTATTTTTAGTAGAGACGGGGTTTCACCATGTTGACCAGGATGGTCTCAAACTCCTGACCTCGTAAACTGCCCGCCTCAGCCTCCCAAAGTACTGGGATTACAGGCATGAGCCGCCGCACCTGGCCAATAATTCTTACAAATAAACAATAAAAAGACAAATAACCCAATTTTAAAATGGGCAAAATATTTGAATAGACATGTCTCCAAAAAGGATACAAAAGTGGTCAATAAACATATAAAAAGATGTCCAATATCATTAGGCATCAGTATAACACAAACCAAAACCACAAGGACATAACACTTCACATCTACTTGGATGACTAAAATAGACAAGAACATGTATTGGGCAAGGATGTGGGGAAATTACAATGCTATATACAGTGCTGGTTAAAATGGTGCAGCCATGTTGGAAACAAGTTTGGCAGTTCCTCAGAATGTTAAATACAGATTGCCACATGACCCAGCAATTCTACTTCTTCTAGATCTATACCCAAGCAAACTGAAAATATGTCCATACAAAGACCTGTACACCAAAGTTCATAGCAGCATTAATCATAACTGCCAAAAGTGAGAACAACTCAAATGTCCATCAACTGATGAATAAACAAAATATGAATATTATTCAGCCATAAAAAGGAATAAAGTACTGATATATACTACAACATGAATGAACCTTTAAAACACTAGGCTAAAAACCAGAAACAACAAAAAAACTACATCAGGCTAAATGAAATAAGCCAGTCATAAAAAGCCTCATATTGTATGGTTTCACTCATGTTAAATAATCAGAATATACAACTCTAGAGATAAAAAGCAGATTAGTGCTTGCCAGAGTCTGAGAAAGGAGTGATGGGGACTGGCTGCTAAGGAGTACAGGATTTCTTTTTGGGGTGATAAAAATGTTCTGATATTATGTAGTGGTGATAGGTGCACAATTCTGTGATTACTCTAAAAATCCCTGAATTGTACCGTTAAAGAGTGAATTTTATGGTATGAAATTATATCTTAATCTTAATGAAACTGCTATTTTTTAAAGCTAAACCAAAAAGCTAAATTTACCACATTTTTTTTT